>JAKSZT010054399.1:15206281-15238672 GCA_026826555.1 Tolypeutes matacus
AAAAAAATTTTTTTTTCCCTTTCTCTTTTCATTTTTTGCCTTCTTTTTATCACTGTATTATCGGATTTCCAGTGTGCCGTGACATCTTCCCCCTCTCAATCCCCATTGTCTCCCAATTTTTCATTTAATTTTCAAAGAAGTTTTAGGTCACAGCAAAGTCACACATGGAGTGCCGGAGACTCCCAGATACCAAACCACCCCCCCTTCCCCACCCCATATTAACCGCCCCCCTTTTTTTTTGGATGTTAGCATTGTTATAACTGTTATACAGAAAGCAAAATATAGCAGCTAAATATTGTCTATGATTTACAGTATAGTTTACAATTTAGATGATAGTTTAATAATTTTGATGATATTTACCATATCCTGTGTCCATTACTGTAAGGTAATGAAAAACCTTACCCATGACCACCAAACACCCCATTAGATCTTGACTGTTCCCTTCCCCCCAGCCCCCCAGGGCCCATGATACCACCCTATCCTGACCCATGGAATGTCAAGATTCACAGTTACATGCCCTGGGAATTTGAACCTGCCCTTCCTAATCCACCCACCCACCAGTGCTGCACCACCAAACCCAGGAACACCACCACTCATCTGCCCCATCCCCCAACATGCAACCACACTCTATCCCTTTACCATAGATTATGTCCATATGGGTGATGGCTCAAAGCCTGCTCTTCTCTTACTCTCCCTTGTTAACCTATCTTTCAGACAATGGTTCTCAGAGACTGCTCACTTTCCTCAGTTCAGATCAGTGAGGTCATATACTGTTCATCCTTCAGTGCCTGGCTTGCTTCACTCAACATAAGGTCTTCAAGATTCATCCACGCTATTCCATGTGTTAGCACTTTGTTCCTTCTTACAGCTGAGTAATATTCCATTGTATGTATGTACCACATTTTGCTTATCCACTCGTCTGTTGATGGGCACCGGGGCTGATTCCAACTTTTGGCAATGCCGCTATGAACATTGGTGTGCATATATCTGTTTGTGTCTTTGCTTTCAGTTCTTCTGGGTATATACCTAGCAGTGGAATTGCTGGATCATACGGAAGATCTATTGTTAGTTTTCTGAGGAACCGCCAAACTGTCCTCCACAGTGGCTGGACCATACCGCAGTCCCACCAGCAGTGGATGAGGGTTCCTATTCCTCCACATCCTCTCCAACATTTAGTGTCTCCTGTTTTTTTAATAGCTGCCATTCTGATGGGTGTAAGATGGTATCTCATTGTAGTTTTGATTTACATTTCCCTGATAGCAAGTGATGTTGAGCATTTTTTCATGTGCTTTTGAGTCATTTGTATTTCTTCATTGGAGAATTGTCTTTTCAGGTCACTTGCCATTTTTTAAATGGGTTGTTTGTCCTTTTATTTTCAAGGTGTAGGATTTCTTTATATATGCAGGATATTAGGCTCCTATCAGATATATGGTTGCCAAATATTTTCTCCCATTGGGTAGGCTGCCTTTTTATTTTCTTAATAACATCCTTTGAGCTGCAGAAGTTTTTTATTTTGATGAGGTCCCATTTATCTATTTTTTCTCTTGCTGCTCATGCTTTGGCTGTGAAGTTTAAGAAACCATTTCCTATTACAAGGTCCTGTAGATGCTTCCCTACATTATCTTCCAAGGTTTTTATGGTTTTGGCTCTTATATTTAGATCTTTGATCCATCTTGAGTTGATTTTTGTATAAGGTGTGAGATGGTATTCTTCTCTCATTCTTTTGGATATGGATATCCAGTTCTCCAAGCACCACTTGTTAAAGAGGCCATTCTCTCCCAACTGAGTGGGCTTCGTGGCCTTGTCAAATATCAGATGACTGTATATGCGAGGATCTATATCAGAACTCTCAATTCGGTTCCATTGATCAGTAGGTCTATCCTTGTGCCAATACCACGCAGTTTTGATCACTGTAGATTTGTAGTATGTTTTAAAGTCAGGTAGTGTGATACCTCCAACTTCATTTTTCTTTTTCAATATGTCTTTGGCAATTCGGGGCCTCTTGCCTCTCCAAATATATTTTGTGGTTAGTTTTTCCAGTTCCTTAAAAAATACAGTGTTGACTTTTATTGGGATTGCATTAAATCTGTAGATTAGTTTGGGTAGGATAGACATCTTGATGATGTTTAGCCTTCCTACCCATGAACAGGGAATATTTTTCCATTTATTTAAGTCTTCTTTGATTTTCTTTAACAGTGTTGTGTAGTTTTCTGTATATAAGTCCTTTATATCTTTAGTTAAATTTATTCCTAGGTATTTGATTCTTTTATTTACTATTGTAAATGGTATTTTTTTCCTAATTTCCTCCTCAGTTTGCTCGTTATTGGTGTACAGAAATGCTACTGATTTTTGAGCATTGATCTTATAGCCTGCAACATTACTGAACTCCTTTATAAGTTCTAGAAGTCTTGTTGTAGATTTCTCAGGGCTTTCTATGTATAGGATCATGTCATCTGCAAATAATGAAATTTTTACTTCTTCTTTTCCAATCTGGATGCCTTTTATGTCCTTTTCTTGTCTCAGAGCTCGTGCAAGTACTTCTAAGGCAATGTTAAATAGGAGTGGTGATAGTGGGCATCCTTGTCTTGTTCCCGATCTCAGAGGGAAGGCTTTTAGGATTTCACCATTGAAAATGATGTTAGCTTTGGGTTTTTCATATATACCCTTTATCATTTTCAGAAAGTTTCCTCCATTCCTATTCATATTTACTAATATGTAGTGTTTTTATGAGGAAAGAGTGCTGTATTTTGTCAAATGCTTTTTCTGCATCTATAGAGATGATCATGTAATTTTTTTTCTTTCAGTCTGTTTATGTGGTGTATTACATTGATTGATTTTCTTATACTGAACCATCCTTGCATACCTGGGATGAAACCCACTTGGTCATGGTGTATAATCCTTTTGATATGTTGTTGAATGTGATTAGCGAGTATTTTGTTGAGGATTTTAGCATCTAGGTTCATTAGAGAAATTGGTCTGTAATTTTCCTTTCTTGTGGTATCTTTATTTGGTTTTGGTATTAGGGTAATGTTGGCATCATAGAATGAGTTAGGCAATATTCCTTCTACTTCTATTTTTTGGAAGAGCTTAAGTAGAATTGGTGTTAGCTCTTTCCGGAATGTTTGGTAGAATTCAGCTGTGAAGCCATCTGGTCCTGGACTCTTCTTAGTTGGGAGGTTTTTGATGACTGAGTCTATCTCTTTACTTGTAATTGGATGTTGAGTTCATCTATTTCTTCTTTCATCAATGTCGGCTGTTTGTGGGTTTCTAGAAACTTGTCCATTTCCTCTAGATTGTCATTCTTGTTGGCATATAATTTTTCAAAGTATCCTCTTATGATGCTCTTTATTTCTGTGGGGTCAGTAGTGATATCACCTTCTTCATTCCTTATTTTATGTATTTGCGTCTGTTCTCTCTTTTTCTTTGTTAGTCTGGCTAAGTGTTTGTCAATTTTATTGATATTCTCGAAGAACCAACTTTTGGTTTTGTTTATTGTTTCCAGTGCTTTCTTATTCTCTATTTCATTTAGTTCCGCTCTAATCTTTGTTCTTTCTTTCTTTCTACTTCCTTTGGGTTTAGTTTGTTGTTGTTTTTCCAATTCCTCCAAGTGTGCTGTTAGGTCTTCAATTTTAGCTCTTTCTTCTTTTTTAATATATGAATTTATGGCTATGAACTTCCCTCTCAGGACTACTTTCGCTGCATCCCATAGGTTTTATATGTTGTGTTGTCGTTTTCATTAGTTTCAAGGT
The DNA here is from genome assembly GCA_026826555.1 of Tolypeutes matacus. Lineage (NCBI taxonomy): Eukaryota > Metazoa > Chordata > Mammalia > Cingulata > Chlamyphoridae > Tolypeutes > Tolypeutes matacus. The sequence continues at coordinate 15,210,031 of JAKSZT010054399.1, forward strand.
AGTTACTGATTTCTTTTGAGATTTCCTCTTTGACCCACTGTTTGTCTAAGAGTGTGTTGTTTAACTTCCTTATCCTTGTGCCTAACCTGTTTCTCTGGCCCTTAGTGATTTCCAGTTTCATTCTGTTGTGGTCAGAGAAATTACTTTGTATAATCTCAATATTTCTGAACTCATTGAGTGTTGTTCTGTGGCCTAGCGTGTGGTCTATTTTGGAGTATGTTCCATGTGCACTCGAGAAGAATGTAAATCCTGCTGTATTTGGGTGTAGTGTTCTGTATATGTCTATTAAGTCCAGTTCTTCTAATGTATTGTTGAGTGCCTTAGTTTCTTTATTGATTCTCTGTCTAGATGTTCTGTCTAATGATGATAGTGGTGTATTGAAGTCCCCTGCTATAATTGTAGAGGCATTTATTTCTCCTCTTAGTTTTTCCAGAGTTTGCCGCACGTATTTTGAGGCACCCCAGTTAGGTGCGTAAATGTTGATGATTGTTCTCTCTTCTTGAGAGATTACTCCTTTTACTAATATGTAGTGTCCATCTTTGTCTCTTACAATAGTTTTGCATTTAAAGTCTATTTTGTCTGATATTAGAATAGCTACTCCTGCCCTTTTTTGGCTATTATTAGCTTGTAAAATGGTTTTCCAGCCATTCACTTTCAGCCTTCTTGAATCCCTGGGTTGAAGGTGGGTTTCTTGTAGACAGCATATAGATGGATCATATTTTCTTATCCATTCTGCCAATCTGTTTCTTTTGATTGGCGAATTTAATCCATTAACATTCTGTGTTATTACTCGTAACGAATTTCTTACTTCAGCCATTTTTTCTTTGGGTTAATGTATGTCATATGTTGTTTTGTTTCTCTTTTTGTCTTTTCAGTTGTTTTTAAACTCTCCTCCAACTCTCTCTCCCTTGTTTTTTCCTTTCAACTTGTAGAGATTCCTTTAGTATTTCTTGAAGTGCTGGTTTCTTCTTGACATACTCTCTTAATTTCTGTTTATCTGTGAATATTTTGAACTCTCCATCATTTTTGAATGCCAATTTTGCTGGATAGAGAATTCGCGGCTGGAAATTTTTTTCTTTTAGTGTTTTGACTATGTCATACCACTGTCTTCTTGCCTCCATGGTTTCAGCTGAGAAATCAGCAGTTAATCTTATTGTGCTTCCCTTGTATGTGATGGTTTTCTTTTCTCTTGCTGCCTTGAATATTTTCTCTTCGTCTTGAGCATTGGACATTTTGACAAGTATATGTCTTGGAGTTGGCCTGTTGGGATTTATACTATTTGGGGTGCGCTGTGCTTCTTGGATCTGCACATCCATCTCTCTCAATAGCATTGGGAAGTTTTCAGCCATTATTTCCTTCAACACTCCTTCTGTTCTCTTTCCCTTCTCTTCTCCTTCTGGGATGCCCATAATACATATGTTTGTGCGTTTTGTATTATCGGTTAATTCCCTGAGTCCATGCTGGATTTTTTCTATCTTTTTGTCTATCTGTTCTACAATCTCTTTAATTTCAGCTGTATTGTCTTCCATATCACTAATTCTTTCCTCTGCCTGTTCAAATCTGCTGTTATGTGAGTCCACCATCTTTTCCATTTCTTGGCTTGTGCCATTGTTCACCATCATATCCATTACCTTTTTAGGTGTGTTAGCTATTTCTTCAGTATGTTCTCCCAGTGTCTTCTTTATATACTTAATCTCTTCCTTCAGTTCTTTAAGTTGGTCCATGATATTTGTTTGGATAGCTTTCATTAGTTGTTCAATGTTCTGCATTGCTTCCTGGTTTTCATTTTGTGCATTGGACTGGTCAATGTTTTCCAGTTTCTCAGAGTCATTTGTATTTTTCTGTTGCCCTCTGGTCATCATATTATCTTGATGGGTTTGTTCAGTCGATTAGCTTTTCTCTGTGCTCTAGAGTTTTATTTAGCTGTTGGTTCTGCGTGTGAGTTAAGTTTTCTCTTTGGCAGTTTTTCTTCTTGTTTTATTTCCTTACTTCTTTCTATGTTCCCTTGAAGGCAAAAGGTTAGGGCCAGAGGAATCAAAAGATGTAAGGAAGGCAGAAGGATTATAGTAATATTGATAAAAGTCAGAAGAGGGGCAAAATGAGACTTAATGAGATGAATATTTAACTTGTGTAGGCAGTGTAGAGTACCAGGAAAATAAATGGAGTTCCTACAATGGACTGGGAAAACAAATGGAGGAATATATATATATAGTGATTTAGAAGGCTAGAATTATGAGGAGGGAGAGAAATAGTAAAGAAAGGTCTGAGAGGAAAAAGTTAATACTAATAAAAAAAAAAAGAAGAAGAAGAAAACAAAATAGATGGAATAGAAGTTGACACCCTTGAGTTGCGGGCCTATGGAAAAATGTTGTATCTAAGAGCCACAACAGAAAACAGAAGGCAGAAAGATGCAGGAAGGATAAGCGATAGTTTGTAATACAAAATCAATATATACAGTGAGTGGGAAATTATTGAAAAAGAAGCACAGCAAAGAAGCGGCAAGCTAGCAGCACCTAATTTAAAAAAAAAAATGGAAGAAAAAAGAAAGTGGGTAGGAAAGAGGAAAGAAAAGCAAGGGACCAGAAAGAAACAGAGAAACCAAAGATCCACACAGGCAAGCAGTCAAACAGAGCTAAAGGGAGGGTCAATGATTTCCCTAGGGTCCACGTGGATCCTTCCTGCCTACTTGTGTTTATCAATCAATTTCCCCACAGGGTTCTATATGCAGGTCCTGAAGCAGCTTTTAGCTATTAAACTAAATTAAAAAGAATTTATTTTTCATTTATTGAAGTGACCTTCTCACTTTTTTTAATTTTAATTTTAATTTTTATTTTTTAGTGAAATACAGGACCCAAAATAATTCCTCCTCTAGACCAAGCCCCTTACAGAAGGACCCTAGCTGGGCCCGTGGAAATTAATCAAGCACATCCCACTTCCTGGACTCCCCAGGGTAGCTGTAGTTCTGATGTTAGTCAGTGCGGAGTGCTAAAGATGGCCGATTCCACCCCTTCTGGAGCCCAGCTTGAGCGTCACTGGGTTGCTAAGTAAATCAGTTTGAGTGCAGATTTGCATCTGCTCTCAGCCTGATGCTGGTTCCGGTCAGCTTATCTGCTCCCCAAAGCTATGGGGCGGTGCAGGCAGCCAGATCGATGTCTAAAAATAAAAAATACCCTTCCCTGTCCTCCAACAGAACCCTCCCTCTTTTAGGAAGTGTCCCTTCTTCCTGGCTCCACAGCGGCCCAGGTCTTATCCCTGGGTCGCTACGGAAATCAGCTCTGTCCCCCTGGACCAGAATCCCAGCTCCGGTTACCGGGTTCCAATTAGCTCGTTTGTTCTGTTCACGCAAGATCCAAGGGGCGCCAGGCAGCCAGATCCCCAGAAAATAAAACTTTCTCGCCTGCTCGCAGCTCCAAGTGGCCGTTTTATTTTATTTTATATTTTCTCCCTAACCGCGGGGCTCAGCCGTCTGTGCCAACCCCCACCGGCAGCCTTAAAACTCACGAATCTCCACCGTTCTGTCCACGCCGTTGATCCACGCAGATAGATGTCCCAAGCTTCTCACTCCACGCTTGCACAGCACAGATCCCCGGGCAGGACCCCGTCCACAATCTGCCTTGCTCTGGGAGCTTGCAGTGTGTGCCCTCCTACACTAATGCCATCTTGAGAGTCTAGACTGCACTTTTCTTTACTGCAAGCATATTTGGGATTCCTCTTCTACAACTGCCCACTGACCTGTTTTGCAGGTGCCTCCATGGAAGTCAGTATCATTCCTCTAAGTACCACCTAGTATTTAGAGCAACAATGAGATTTAGCCTCACACTCATTCACCAATGTGGCTCAATGATTTCTTCTTTCAAAAATTTCATATAACCTCCAAATTGAAAAAAAAAAAAAAACCAACTGCCATCATTGAAGATGTTTTAAAAACTAAAATGGGTACCCCAAAATTACTCCAGAAAAATTTCAAAATGGTTTTGAAGTATGGTGGCTCAATTGAATAGCTGTAACTTCCAGACTACTTTCATGATGGTGACCACACCTATTTTTAATACAAGATTTATAGACGTAAATTTCCCTATAAACACTGCATCAGGCTATATCCCATAAGTTTTGGTTTGTTGTGCTTGTGTTTTAATTCATCTGAATGTGTTTTCTAATTTCCCTTGTGATTCTTTCTTTGCCTCTTTGGTTATTTAGGAGTATGTTGCTTAATTTCCATATAGTGTGAATTTCCAAAAATTGGCCTTCTGTTATTCATTTCTAATTTAATTCCACTGTAGACATAGAATATACTGTACATGATTTTAATCCTTTTAAATTTATTGAGGATTGCTTTTTGTCTAACATATGGTTTACCCTGGAAAATGTATCCTGCTCTTTATGGGTGGATTGTTCTATAGATGTGTAGGTGTAATTGGGTCATAGTGTTTTTCAGTCTTCTATTTCCATGTTGATCTTCTGACTAGCTGTTCTAACCATTAATAAAAGTGGATTATCAAAGTCTTCCATTATTATGAACTATCTATTTCTTCCTTGAATTCTGTCAGGTTTTGTTTCATGTATTTGGGGGATCTGTTAAACTTAGTATGTTTTCCTGATGGATTGACATTCTGTCATTATAAAATGTCCGTTTTTGCTAGTAACAATTTTTATCTTACAACCTATATTTTCCAATTATTAGTGCAGCCAGTCCTGCTCTTTTTTGCTTACTGTTTGTATGGTATATCTTTTTCCATGCAAACTGGATCTGATCTAAAGTTGGATCATGTTTTTTTTAATCCATTCTGCCAATCTCTGCCTTTTGATTGGAGTATTTAATCCATTTCATTTAGTGTAATTATTAATAAGGTAGGATTTATTCCTGAAGTATTGCAATTTTTTCCCATATGTATTATATCTTTTATGTTTCTCTATTCCTTTCCTGTCTTCTTTGGTGTGAAACAGATATTTTCTAGTGTATCATTGAATTACATTGTTGCTTCTTTTACTGTATTTTTAAAGTTACTTTCTTAGTGGTTGCCCTGGGGATTACAATTAACATAATAATTTAAAAAAATGTAGTTTGGATTAATAACTTAATTTTAATTGTGTACAATACTTTGTTCCAAAATAACTTCATCCCAATGCTCTCTTTTGTGCTTTTATCCTCATACAAATTACACCTTTATATATTATAAGCCCATTATCACAATTTTGTAATCATTGCTTTATGTAGTAGTCTTTTAAATCATGTAGGAGATATCATATTTGCCTATGTACCTCTAATGGCATTATTTATTTCCTTATATAGATTGGAGTTACTTCTAGTGCCCTTTCATTTAAGCCCAAAGGACACTTCAGTATTTCTTTTCAGGCAGGTTGACTAGAAATTAATTCTCTCAAATCTTATTTTGGAAACTCTTGAATTCTTCATTTTTGAGGGATAGTTTTGCTGGATATAGAATTCTTGGTTGACAGTCTTTGCCTTCAGAAATCTGAATATGTATCCCACTGTCTTTTGGTCTCTATAGTTTCTAGTAAAATCAGCTTTTAATTTTATGGAGGATTCATTTGCATGTGGTGAGTTGTTTTCTTTTGCTACATTTAAAATTCTTTGTCTTTGATTTTTGGCAATTTGACTATGCTGTTTCTAGGTGTAGATTTCTTGAATTTATTCTACTTGGAGCCTGTTGGGTATTGTAGCAGTTTGATATTATTTATGAATTACAAAATAGATATTAGACTATGTTTTGAAACTGGTCTTTTGGAGGTTTCACTTTTACTTGATTAAATTATGATTATGGCTTTGATTGGGCCACATCAGTAGGGCGTTGAGTCCCTGCCTACCAAGGGGCAGGGACTCAGAGAAAATGACAAGGCACAGGAGTTAGTTGGAGTTTTTGAGCTGGAGCCCAGGAAAGAGCAGAGCAGCTGAGCCCAGAGAGAATCATGCCCTGGGGAGAGAGACAAAGCCTAGAGAGCCTGATAGTCTACAGCTGACCTTGTGGAGAGAACAGAGCAGCTAAGCCCAGAGAGAAGCAAGCCCCAGAGAGAGACGAGACTTATTCTAGCCTACGACTGATATTGGAAGAAGTTGAAACCATGGAGCCTTGAGAGAAAGAGGAAAGGTGAATGTTGGCAGCCATCTTGCTCCAACATGTGGCAACTTTGTTGAGGGAAGTAACTTATGCTTTTTGGCCTGGCAACTGTAAGCTTCTACCCCAAATAAATATCCTTTATAAAAGCCAGTAGATTTCTGGTATTTTGCATCAGCACCCCTTTGGCTGACTAGTACAAGTATCTTGATGTTTTTCATCAAGTTTGGGAAGTTTTTGACCATTATTTCTTCAAATATTCTCTCTGCCTTCCCCTTTCATCTCCTTTTGGGTCTTCTAGTAGGTCTATCTTGGCATACCTATTTGTGTTCCACGGGTATTTAAGGCTTTGTTCAATTTTCTTCATTCAATTTCTTTCTTTCCTCCATTAGCCTGCCTTCAAATTCACTGATTCTTTATTATGTCATACTTTCCTTTAAAATCTTTAAGTATGATTTCCTTTATTTCTTTGAACATATTTGCAATAGATATTTAAAAGTCTGTCTAGTAATTTCCCAAATCTGGGCTTCCTTGTGGGACAATTTCTACTGACAACTTTTTTTTTTTTTTTTAAAGATTTATTTACTTTGTTTTTCTTTATTTACCCCCCTTCCCCCAGATGGTTCTCTTATGTTTCTGTTCCTCATTTGCTCGCCTTCTCTAGGAGACACCGGGAACCGAACCCAGGATCTCCCACATGGAGAGGCGAATGTCCAATGGCTTGAGCCACATCTGCTCCCCATGGGCTGTGGCATCTGCTGGCTTGTGGCATTTGCTCATTGTGGCAGGGGCGGCATCTAGCTCTTTGCAGTGGGGGCAGTGTCTAGCTTGTCTTCTTTGTATGAGGCACTGGAACCCGAACCCGGGACCCCCCCATGTGGTAGGCGGATGCCCAACTAGTTGAGCCACATCCACCTCCCTCTACTGATAACTTTTGTTCCTGTGTATGAGCTGTATTTTCCTTTTTCTTTCAATGTCTCAATTTTTGGTTGAAACCTGGACATTTAAAATAATGTATTCTAATAATTCTGGAAATCATATTTTCTCCCCAGGGTTGTTATTGTTCCTATTCTGTTATTTGATGCCAGTTTGTTTAGTGACTTCCCTGGACTTATTCTGAAAAGTCTGTACTTCCTGTCATGTGCAGCCACTGAAGTCTCTGCTCTGTTAGTTTAGTGGTCAATAATGATTTCTTTAAATACATGAATCAATAAGACTTCCACCCTTTCCTGAGGGATGCTGTATGTGTGTTGGGACACACATTCAATGCAACAGCAGTTTAGAACTCTGCCTTTGTTTTCACCTCTTCCTTGTGAAGGCCCTCAAAGTTAGCCAGAAGAGAGAGATTAGGGCCTTCTCAGTCAAAACTAGTCATTTATACAGCCCTGTACTTATGCATGGCTTGTTTGATCCCCCATCAGATATTGTGACCTCTGATGTTGTGACAGGAGTATGTTGGAGTTTTTCAACAACCCCCCCCCCCCGCCCCATGAACATCTCATTTTTGGCCAGCTTCTTGTTTGCTCCAACTGGCAATGCCACATCAGGCAGCTGAGCTTTTAGACAATTGCCATTGATTATTTTTGAAAAAATGCCCGAGAAATAGGGCTTTTCCCACTGAGCAAGCTCTGAATCAGGTCAAATAATAACAAGCCCTACAAATGGGGATTTTCCAGGAATTTACCAGACAATTCAAATACAGACAATGTTCTCAGAACAGAGCTTTATGAGGAGTTTTAAACCTGGGACTCCTTTGGTTTTCAAAGTTACCATGGAGCTTGGGAAAAAAGGATGAGAATGGGACAAGTTAAAATGTCACAAAGTGGACTCTTCTTACTGATAGTCATTTTTCTTGAATAAACATTCTCTGAATTGTTGTAATCCTTTGATTAATGTCCAGAGTTCTGAAAAAGTAGATTTTGATAATTTTTGCCAGTGTTCTTGTTTATTTACTTATTTGTTTATTTATTTTATTTTATTTTTACCAGCAGGTACCAGGGATTGAATCTGGGTCCCTCCGTATAGGAGATGGATGCCCAACCACGTGAGCCACATCCGTCCCCCGGTCTTGTTTATTTTCAAGGGAGTAATGGACATTAAGAGGTTCTTACTCTACCACAGACCACACCCACTTAGATGTTGTGACCTCTGATGTTGTGACAGGAGTTGGTTGGTCCTTTTCTTTTCCCAGACTCTCTTGCAGCTATAGAGAATGATCATGTGACTCAATCCTGGTAGATAGAGAGGAATTATGCTAAAGTAGTGTTTCTCAAACTATACATCAGGTAACACCATGCTTTTGGTTTGTTTTAGTTTTCAATCTATTTCAAACTGATACCTTTGTGAAATACAATGAAAAATTAATTACTAGCAAAAAGAAAAAGAAAACAAAACATATAAAATACAAGCCTTAATTTTTCACAATTAGATTCAATAGACATAAAATTAAATTTTAATGAATGTAAACATAAAAAAATAAAGTGGGAAAAAGTTACAAAACTTTGTACTCATTGTTAATTGAAAATATGCCCATGGGTGACTCATATAGAAAATAGACAATAAACTCATACATTTTAACAGCTTCATTGAGACACAATTGACATATAATAAACTGCACACATTTAATCATATAATTTGATAGGTTTGACATGTATATACCCGTGACTGAATACTACAATCAAGATAATGAACATATCCATCACCCCCAAAAGTTTCCTCTTGTCCCCTTGTAAACCTTTCTTCTTGCCCCTTCCTGCTCTCTCCCCCCATTCCCATGCAAACACTGATCTGCTTTCTGTCACTATGAATTAGTTTGCTTTTTTCTATAATTTCATACAAACGGAATAAAATATTATGTACTCCTTCTTTTGTCTGGCTTTTTCACTCAATACAGTTATTTTGAGATTCATCCACATTGTAATGTGTATCAATAGTGTTTCTTTATATTACTTTGTACTAACCCGTTGGATGGAGATACCACAGTTTGTTTATCCATTTGCCTGTTGATGAGCATTTGGGTTGTTTCCAAATTTGGGTATTACAAATAAACCTGCTATGAAAGTTTCTATAAAAATCTTGGTATGGATGAAAGGTTCCATTTCTCTTGGATTAATACCTAGGAGTGGAATGGCTGAATCATATGGTAGACGAATATTTACCTTCATAAGAACCTACTAAACTGTTTTCAATGTTAGTTGTGCTATTTTACATTCCATCCATGTCCTTGCCAATACTTGGTATGGTCAGACGTTTTTAGATTCTAGTTATTCTCCTTGCAGGCAAGACTGCATTAATTCTTTCATGGCTATATTCCCTTCAGAACAATCCATGATAGATTAGAATTGCTGAATTTTATCCTCTCACATACCAATTAAAATGAGGTTCCAATGTGCTGCCAAGAGAGGCAGGCTAACCCCAAGACATAAACAAATCAAGAAGTTCCTCAAGCATTGATACTTATGTTGGTGCATGGAAAGTCAGCTGGTATACCATGCCCATAGTTCTCATTGAGTGGACACTTTGTGCTTGTCACTGTGCTAAGAGAGCTACCCTCATTACCTAATTTAATCTTCACAGTATGTCCTATTCTAATACCAATTTTCCACATAAGGAAACTGAGTCTTCTGCAGCTTGGTAACTTGTTGAAGGTCATTCAGTTATGAAGTGACCAAGTTGGAATTTTCCCTCAGGTCTTTCTGACATCTCAAACCACAATGAACCACTACAACACATTGCTTCCAATCTTGGTTTACAGGCATGTCTTATGAGGATGGCATCAAATCATTGGAGGTAGACGAGAGACAAGGCCAAAGAGCCCATTTAAGAAACTTTGCCATTTTCTCCATTGTGAAAAATAAAGATATGTTTCACCTGCATCTTCTACATAGGGGTTCCCCAGGAGATGCTCCTGGCTCATCTCCACTTCCATTACTGCAGCAGTGGTAGTTCTGGTAATAAAGGGAGCCAGCACCTGTGTGGCACAGTGGCATCATAAAGAAACTGTCTTCATACTTATGTTCACTAGTATTGCTCTCTATGAACACACACATGCACACACACATGTGCGTTCACGCAATGTTTCAACCTCAGGGAAACCTTAAACAAAGGTCAAGATATATGGTCATGTAAAGCTTGATGAACATATTTAAAACATCAGAGTACAGTAAAGTTGGATGAAGAATGGAGATTTGTTTAAAAAAATACACAACCAGGGTTTCCTGCACACTGCCTTGCATCTGCAGTGAAATTTAAATGACAGACCAGGAAGCTCATTTAGGATAATATGATATCCCAGTCTTTTTCCTGAGCCAGGTCAGTGTTTACCAGGTAATTATTCATTGTAAACATGTCCATGAACTTGACTTATTAGATGCTCTGATCTATCATTTATATTCTTAAATCAATCTGTTTGTTCAAAATGAAAGTGCTCCATTATGTCTCTACTTTTACTTCTAGTCCAAAGCTTTGTTCATATTTGTCAGCCATTCTGGAACTGTTTAAATTAGTGCACGTTTTTTATTGAGTGTCAGACATGCTCTTGGGATAGGCTGGCCTCACAGTTACCCAAAGTGTTCTGCCAGGTCTTGGAAATTTGGTGGACGATACAGGGAAATACCATTGTTAATAGAAGGTATTTGTTATTAAGAGCTTATCTGAATCCCTGTTCTTGCCCTCTATTTTCCCCCGTTATGAACTGCTCAGGGATTTGGTCCTCCTCCTTTGGGAGGACAAGAGTTTTGTTTCAGGATGTGAGCGTCTCTGAGAATTAGAGATATTTCCTCAAAGGTCCAGGATGAATGACCTCCATAGAGCAGGCTGGGCACATTCAGCTGATATGTCAAAAGTGGCCCAAACCTGCTGATCATTCCCTGTCTCCAAAGAAAAATTCAAAAAACACAGGTCATCCCTCAGGCCATTTGGCAAGTGGATGGTGGCTTCGGAGCCTCATTACACACGTGTGCATTATGCACATCTACCCCAGGAATAAGGCTGGGGTATCAGATTATCCCATTATTCCTTTGAGATCAGGGGCCTTTCATTGCAGGTGCAAGGCAGAAGGGCAGGAAGTGTGCTCCCAGTTTGCCTTGGAGGAATTGGATAGCATTAAAGTGAAACCATTACACCTCCTCCCAGGCTTGTTTGTACTAAGGCTTAGTCTAAGTGTTAGGATAAGAGGCACCTGGTAATAATCTAGCACCTCTGGGAGGCAAGGAGATCCTCACTATCACAAAGGCCCAGAGTCAGAGAGCCAATATAGACTTAAAAATATCTCCAAGCTCATCTTCCTCCTTCTCAGCAGCACCGAGGTGGCACCCAAACCATCTCTCAGAGCAAACAGTCCAGCCTGCCCCTTTGGCTTCCCCAGGGACGATGGGTTGTATTCTCTTTGCTCAGAGAGACTGTGGCTGCTGGCTGCCCTCCTTTGGGGCAGGTGCCACATCCATCAATCTGCCTCCCGATCTCCACCCAGCTGCTGGATACAGTGCCAGGCACACTCAGATGGTCCAGAGCTTTCTTGCCTTAGCTTTTCAGCCTCAGGACTTTTCTCTAAGCACAGAAGGTCACTTAGCCCCGCTCTGGACAGCCCTGGAGTAAACACCTCCAGGTGTTACAACCAAAGCAGTGGGAAATGCCCAGCTCCTTGCCTGCTATGGATTGAATCACATCCCTCACAAAGACGGGCTGAAGTCTTAACCCCTGGTGTCATGGGTGTGGACCCATTTGTATAGGACCTATGAAGATGTTACTCATTAAGGTGAGACCTAACTGAATCAGGATGGGCCTTAATCCATTAGGGCTGTAATGGATAAAGCAGTAAAGATTTGGGCACAGTCGTAGGAGCAGGAGGAGATAGACGGCCATGAGACAGAAGCAGAGATTGAATTATGGATCGCTGGCAAGCCACCAGAATGCTAAGACTTTGGAGAAAGCATGTCCCTGCTGACACCTTGATTTTGGGTTTCTAGCCCTCAAAACTGAGACAATAAATTCCTATTGCTTAAACCAACCTGTCTGTGTAATTAGTTATAGCAGCCCTGACAAACTGAGATGCTGTGCTTTGGAACGAGAACTCAAGGCATAGTTCTCACCATGCCTTAGAAGGTCCCTAATGGAACTAAGCCCAGTTGCCTTTGCAGTAACCAGCCCCAAAACATAGTCTCTATTGACTTTCCTCCTTTCTGGTCTTCCTCTCCATCCTGGGATCATTTGCCACAGAAACTACTTGCATCCAAATTCATGTCTCAGGCTCTGCTTTCAGAAGAACTAAAACTAAAACAGACACCATCCCAATGTCTCTGAGGTTGGGTCTACATAAACAAAATGACCCATTGGCTGCATCATTTCGGCTAATTGTGCACCCATCAATAAGGTGGAGGAAAGGGTCAATCAGGGGTTATTTGAATGAACAATCAACCTGGTTATTTGAAGGAATGATTGCTTTTATTTATCTTTCAAGCAATGAGAGGATGACGGTTGCGTTCTCCAAATGGCTTTCCCACTGCATTTTCCCATACTGGGTTTGAGGTCTTCTCCAGCACTCTCTCTTCCTCAGGACCTGTCCTTTTTATTCAGCTCGATCTTTTCCTCCTGCAAAGCTCCCGCCATCCCACTTAGATACCAGAGCATACTGAGAACATTCAGGGGCTTCTGAAAGCCTTCTGCCAGCAGCCTTTGTTCTGAGCTCTGCTCCAAAGGGCAGCTTCACGCCTGCAGTTGTTTGGCTCTCCTCCTAGAAACGGAGGCTCTCATGTCGTGCTGCTCCCCTGGCCAGAAGGAGCCATAACCTTAGGAAACCTGGAGGAAGATGCCGAGCCAAAGCTGTTCCTTAAACTCAGCCTACTGCCCCACAAATGGAAATTCGTGTGGGTGAAAATACTGCCTGCCCCAAGGACAGGGCCATAATGATGCCATTAAAATGGATGTGGCATGGGGGAGAAGTCATTAAACACTTTTTTCTAGCTTTATTGAGGCACTATTTACATAGAATAAAATTCAGCCAATTTAAGGGTTCAGTGTACAGTTTGATGAATTCTACAGCAATGATCACCATAATCAAGATATAGAATATTTCTATCACCAAAAAAAATAAATAAAATGCCCTTGTGTCCCCTTGTGGTTGATCTCCTCTCCCAAGCCCAGCCCCTAGCAACTATTGTTACCTTTAGGACACTATAGTTTTGCCTTTTTTAGATTTTCATATAAATGGAGTCAAGCAGTAGGTAATCTTGTGTTCGACTTCCTTCCCTTAAGAATGTGTTTGAGAGCTTGTGTTACTATTTTGTTCCTCTGTATTGCCTAGCAGTTTTCCATTGTGTGGATATCGCACACTTTATTTATTCATGTAGCAGTTGACAGACACTTGGGTTGTATTCAGCTATCTGAATATTGCTGCTATAAATATTGGCATTCTAGTCTTTGTGTGGACAAATGTGCTCATTTCTCTTGGGTAATACCTATGAGCAAGTGGGATTGCTGGGTCATATTATAAGTGTGTGTTTAACATACTGCCACACTATTTTCCAAAATGGTTACATTGTATTGCATTCTGACTAATGGTATGTAAGAGTTCCAGTTTGCCCACATCCTTGTTTATACTTGGTGTAGTCAACCTTATTAATTCTAGCCATAGTAGTGGCAATATAATGCTAGCTCAGTGTGGTTTAAATTTGTGTTTCTCTGATGAATAATGATGTTGAGCATCTTTTCATGTGCTTATTGTCCAGCTAATATTGCTGCTAAACAATATGTTAAAATATTTTTCATGGATGTACCAACCCCAAGGTAGATGGCATTATCTCTAATTTACAGGTAAGGATCTGAGGTACATAGTGGCTAAATGGCTGACCTAAGTTACTTCTGGAAGAATTGGGGCTAGAGTTGAGGCTTTCAAGCTCAGGGTATTTTCCAACTAGGCCACATGTTCTCAATTGCTTGGAGCAACTGTTTTTAAAGGGCCTCGAATTATGACAGTCTGATGGCACGTGGGGTCATATTTTGACATTAAGAGTCAACTATTCAACATTTCCCAGTATTTTGCTCTTTAGAGCTGTTGGGCCTCTAACTGTTTCTACGAGATTTAATAAATGGCATTGTCACAAGCTTAAGTAGCTGGTGCTGAGAGTTATTTTGCTGTGAAGTGTTCTCCTCCACAAAATTGGCCCATTTGGGGATTGCAGGAAGAAATCCTCGTATGTCCTGGGGAGCACGTGGAAAAGATCCCCTGTCACTCAATTCTCCCTTCTGTGTGAGTTGATGCCTAAAATGCTCTCTGAACTTGGGGGGAATCTTAGAGCCTTGTGAGGATGAATGTCTAAATGATACCTTCCAGTAGAGATGCTAAAAATGGGGTCTAAGTAACACCAGTCCTCTAGGAGAGGGGTGAGGTGTGAATTTTACCCTCAGGAATAAAACAAAAGACCTGGAGCCATTGGGCTTTCCAGGCCAGTCACTGGGAAACACAAACAGAAACCAGAGGCAGGAAGATGTCCCAAATCTCCTAGAAAAGGCAATTAGGAATGTTGAAAGTAGATCCATGGTGAAAAGAAACTTCCATATTTCCTGATCCTCGAAATCTCCCCATACTTGCTATTTCTTTGACTTTGTCTATTTTTCTGCATGTTTTTCTTTTGGAACACCTGAGTCTGAACTGTGGGACCCTGACCCAGGTCTTATCCCCCCTCCCTAGAGCAGGTCTGTCAGCACAGGCAGTAAGAGGTGTAACCTTTGGGAAGGACTGCTTTTGGGAGAGGCTGCCCTGGCTCCCCACAGCTGGCATGTCCCTGGTTCACCCATTGCAGAGTTCAGATGCACTTCTGGGTTCAGCCCACCCTCCCCGTCAACACTTCCCTGGACTTTATAAAATAAAATTCTCTGAAATGAAATGAATTAAATTCAGGAAAAGTGTAGGGAAAGGGCCCTGGGAAATAGCTAATCTTAGGGGAAAAGGAACCCTAAGAAATAGAGTAGTTAAGAAAAGCTTTTAAAGGAGAAAAGAAAACTAATCGTTTAGGACTTGAAGGAAGATGGACATTCACAGAATACTGATTAGTGCAGGAGAGGGATCTGCTGCTTTAATCTCTTTCTTTCTTTCTTATTTTGTATGTGTGTTGGGGTGTGTGGAAAAAGGGATCAAATATGAATCCTTCAGGGAAAGGTATTACTTTGGTTACCATTGGTAATTGTATCAATCAGGGGTTTCCAAAGAAACCAACAGAATATATACCTATCTATCTCATCTATACCTCTATATAATAATAATCTATAGTTATATCTACATCATCTATATCTTTATCTATCTATACCTGTATCTACATATATTAAGAGATTTATTTTAAGGAATTGGCTCATGTGATTGTGGGAGGCTTGCAAATCTGAAATAATTTGGGTAGACCAGCAGGCTGGAAATTCTAGTAAGAGTGAAATTGCAGTTTTAATTATGACTTATGTACAGGAGGCCAACAGGCTGGAAATCAGAGAAGAGTCAATGTAGTCTTGAGGCAGAATTTCTTCTCCAGAAAACCTCAGTTTTTGCTCTTAAGGCTTCCAACTGATGGGATGAAGCCCATATACATTATCAAGGGTAATCTCTTTTACATAAAGTCAACTGATTATAGATTTTAGCCTCATCTACAAAATATTTCCACAGTAAAATCTAGCCTAGTGTTTGATCAAACAACTGGGCTCTATAACCTAGTCAAATTGACAAGTAAAATTAACCATCACAGGAATTTACTGTTTGGAGTGAATTAATTACATTAATAAATTGAGAGCAACGTTTAATGAGAATTGAGGAAAGAAGTTTAAACATCCTGAGTCTTGAAGAAGAAGGTATCTGGGTAAAAAAGGGGGTTCACAAGTCTCTTTCAGTTTTGGTTTTCTTGCATTCGTTTATTTGTTTTGTGCTTTGTTTTATTTTAGAACTGCCCCCCAAAGTCATGACTATTAGTCTCAGATAGCAACTACTCATTATCAGAACTCAAGGAAATCTTCCATACATTATTTCCTTTTAAAATGCCTTATTGCATCAGTTGCCATAATGCGTGATCCAATTAACCCTGGATGCTTTGTACCATCCATCTGCAAGGCAGATGACTCCAACCTTGTATGCACATTAGAAGCCACTAGGGATCTTTAAAAAATCTTGTTGCCAGGGTCTGCCCCTTAGAAATCCTGGTCTAATTGATCTCGGGGCAGCCTGGCCATAGTGCTTTTAAAGATATCCCCAGGCGATTCTCATATGCATCCAAGGATGAATGCCAATTGCTCTAAGAGAAGAAATGGTGATAAAAGCAGAGCTTGAGGGATCCTAGAACATGGAAGAATGGACTATAATGATGGGAAAGATGGTACTTTTGGTTTTCAAGGAAAAATTTTACTCTATTTAGTACTCAGGGTTTTTTTCTATTAAGCCCAATGCTCCTGCTTACAGATAGGAAAGCTCTAACTACCTCTGGAAATACGTACCATCTCTAGGAAGCCAGTTCTTCTGATGATGGGATGCTTAAGCTCACAGCAGCGCTATTTACAGCCCTTTGAAATGGACCCATAACTGAGGTTCATATTTATAATTCTTTGGATCAATGAATAGTTAAAATAGACTTCCCAGTAGGAAACTGAGTAAGTTGGGTGTGAAGATCTGTACTAAGGCAATCACTTCAGGTTTTTTTTTTATTTTTTATTTTTTATCTTGTTTTAAATATCCAAATGCCCAAATAGGCAAATTAAACTTTCATGGGAAGCTGTGCACATCTTTCAACCATAACAATAATCTGGGATTACAAATCTCTGATACCTACAATAAAGTTATTTCAAATGCAAATAAAAAGCCAGTGATAAAAATTACCCACTTAGAATAATTGTGCTATGGTCACCAATTCTCATATAAACAGTGCCTGAGAAAAACAGGCTATATTTAGATGATTTCCCATCTCAACTCATTCCCAGACCCAGGCAAGGCCACAGCAGCTTCCCACTTGATCATATTTGCTTACCAGAGACTTGTTCCCTTATAATCTGGGATCACTCCCTTTTCCCAGGCTCCCTTGGAAACCACTGTGTGGTTGTACTTCGGGACATAGCCCCACCCATCCAGGACAGCCACCAGACCCTGGGGGGTTGCTGGACCATGAGCCTGTGATTTTAGGATGTCTGAACAGGGAGAGGCAGCAGTGAGGTCCAATTTGGCCGCTCCTTGCCCTCCAGATGCCACCCAAACACAGGGTCACATGGGCTCCAAGGCTCCCCAAAGTCCTGGGTGTTCTCCTACCAACTCCCCATGTAGTTACTGTAGGTGGTGAAGGCTGAAGGGGAGGGCAGGAGAAAGAAGTGTGGTGAAAATGGAGAATTCGGGAAGCTGATGTGGCTCAAGTGATTGAGCTTCTGCCTACCACGTTGGGAGGTACTGGCTTCAGTTCCAGGGCCTCCTGGAGAAGGTGAGCTGGCCAACAGACAGGCACAGCAAGATGATGCAACAAAGAGGAGAGACAGTGAGAGTCACAACAAAGCAGGGAGCTGAGGTGGCTCAAGCGATTGAGTACCTCTCTCCCACATGGGAGGTCCCAGGTTCAGTTCCCAGTGCCTCCTAAAGAGAAGATGAGAAGACGGCAAGCACAAACAACGGGGGTCGGTAATAAATAAAGCAGCTCTTTAACAACAACAACAAAAAAAGAAAATGAAGGATTCTGGGAGTGGCCCTGCCACAATCCTGTAGTGAGTAGATCATGTGTAATCAGAGCCATTAAATTACATTCTTCCCCGAGGTGGTCTTGGTGCAGAAATAACATGAAAAGAAACTCCCTTTCTTTCAAATTCATAGCAGAGGAGGCGGTAGTCAAAAGAAGGCAGCTTTATAGCCAGCAAAGGGTGAGCCACAGCCGCTTCCCTACAAGCATTTTTGATCAATCGTCACCCTCAATAATGGAGATAGCAATTATATTTATGAAAAGCAACATTATGAAATGCCCTAAAAGGTCTGGGCATTTGTCAGAAATTCAGCTAGCTATCTGGGGGAATTAAAAACAAAAACCACCTCTTTCAAAACGGGATTTTTGTTTGGAGTTTTCTACTATGTGCCTTCCTAGCCTTAACGCTTCTTAAGGAATTATTTTCATTGCTCAATTATGGTTTATATGGAATTAGTGGGAAACCCCTTTCTGCTTGTATAGAAACCCAAAGCCGCCTTGCACTACCTGAAGTCTCGCTTAGATTGGCCACCAGAGGGCAGTGTTGTCATTCACGAGGGCCAAGTTGCGGCCGATGCTCCTGGGTCCCGCGAGGATGCCCAAGTATTTACAGTCTCAAGTGCTTAGAGTACGCTCCGTTATTATTTTTTGATTTATAAAGCACCATTCCTTGGCAGATTTCCCCACCCCCCGGCTGCTTCAGAGCAAGCTCGCAGAAGCATTAACGTGCAAGGATAGCAGCCCCTGCAAAGCGCGAGGTGGTCTGAAGTGTTTCAGGCTGGATAAAAGCACCCGCGTGGACGTCAGGAGCAAAACCCGCTGCCAGGGCCCTGCGTGGGCAAAGGCCCGGCGGGATGAGTAGAGGTCAGCGCGGGGCAACACGTGTCAGCAGCAAGCCCGGGAAACAGCTCTATCAGTGAGACACACGCACGAATTTGTTCCCATGAAAGACGGAGGGAAGACGAGCTTTGGAAATGAGCAATCAAAACATTCCAGGCTAAGACCTGCTGGGCCGGAATCAGTCCTTGTTCTCTGTCCAAGGCTCTGCAAACGCGGTGTCGGTGTCAGCCAGGGGAGCGGAACGTGCTCCTCAGCCTTTAGGGAACTGATGCAAATGTGCCTGCAGGGCAGGGACTGGAGAGGGGTGGGGAGGGCTGAGTCCAGGTAGAGCCTTCTGGAAGGGGCAGGGGTAACAAATGGGACATTTCTAACTACAGCTGGAAGAAATTATAAATGCGATTTTACTGGGACATTGGGAAGAAACAAGTCGTTAGTAGGAGCAAATCAGAGGGGGTGATTGGATAACAACAACAACAACAAAAAAAAACCCTTGATGAAAATGACAGAGTTTTTGGAGTCAAAGGGAGAATATGAGACAATGAGAGTTGGCAGCTTCCTATTTCACAAACCAGGAAAACTAGACCCTGAGGTCCATCTAGAACACGGCCAGTGCATGGGATACCTGTAGTCCGCAGAGATCATCCCGATTATTTTAAGCCATTCTCACAACAATCTAGCAAAGTAGGTCTTATTCCGACCATTTGACAGATGAAGAAATGGAAGGTCAGGCGTTCAAAATTACACGGCCAAAATGATAAATGCAAGGGCTGAAATTAGAACCCAAGTGTCTCTGGCATCCCCAGCTATACTTTTTTTTTCCCAAAGAAAAATGGCATGATGTGCCCGTGGAGCCACAAAGGAGGGTCACCTGCACCTCACACCTTTCCTGCCAGCTGAAAGGAAGAGAAAGGTTTCCAGAGTGTGCAGGCCTGCTGAGTTTCTTCTTGCTGTGCCTGATCGAGGAGGAAGTGGGGCCCCTGGCTTACCCTTCACTTTGCTAGAGGAAGCTCTTGCCAGAGGCGAGATGGAGCCCTAGCTTGAAACACATCTCCAGGAGCTGGCCTGAACCAGCGCCTGTTAGCAGGGAGCCTGGGGAGAGGCCCCAAGTCCACCGCCGTTGACATGCACACATTGTTAGAGAAAAGGCAAAGGTGGACACGAAAAATGCTTCTCTCCATGTCGAGTACCCTGCCGAGGCATGAGTGCCTGGGGCCAAATACCTCAAAGTAGCTTAACCTTTTACTTGATTTTAAACAAGACCATCATTCTGCTTTAGATGGAACATCTCTCTGTGCTACAGAATTGCAATCCTTGGGAAAAGGCCCAGAGAGTGGTTGATGTCACAATAAAACATTGATGCTTCCATTACGGTGATAGTGTGGCGAGCGTAAGATTAAAATAAGAAGGAAAAGCTTGAGGTCATGGAAGGGGAAGCACGGGCACCTGGGGAAGCTAGAAGCCCCGGGAGCAGCCGCCTTGTATTCTCCAGCAGGCCTAAGAGAAGAGAGAAGTGAGGTGGGCGGCGAGCTTTCAGACGTAGAGAATCTGGAGGATTTGCCAGTGAAAGAGATTAATGATCTGAAAGTGAATTACCAGCCCCCGTGGGAAATTTAAACGAAAAAGGGAAAAGACGGGAAAGCTAACCTTGGGGATTTGTCTCCAACTAACCTGTCAACTTTTGGGAAAAGATGGATCATGAAGAATGGAAAAATGGAGGGGGGAGGGGGGAGGAAGGAAGAGAAGAAGAGGAGAAAATCAGGGAAAAGGAGGAACAGCCAATTAGTGGGGTGCATCCTTCGGTGCATTGAGCCAGAGTTTCCATCCCCCCAGCCCCTGGTTTCAGGCTAGATACCGGCTCCCCTTGTCATCCCTCACCAATGCTAGACCTGGCAGAGAAGGGCACACCAGCTTATTTTTGTCTCACACCTTTGTGCAATCTAGTCAAGAGTTCCAAGATGCCAAGTTAAAATGGAGACAGATTTGAAAGCAAGTCCCTGCAACCTGGCTCTGGATTTCTGTGGGTGGTACGAGGGGAGGGGTGGGGTGGGCAGGGGGTCTGCACAGTAGACTTCTCTGGGATCTGAATCTCATTTTGGCTGTGATGGCTAAAAACCGAGTGGGTGAACACTGACACTCTCCCCTCTTGCTCTAACAGTTGCATCCTTCACCATGACCCTCGTTCACTCCCCTTCTCTGTCTCTCAGTGCTATAAGGGATATCGGAAGGGTGGGGTAGAACTTTCCCCATTTCAGTTTCCCCTTGGGGGGAGATGAATTGAGTAGGAGGGTCAGCCTCCAATAAAGTCAGCACCTCACAGGAAAACTGACTTGCCCTGATGAGTTACTTTGGAATGTTAAAAAAAAAACAACAACAACTTGAAAAATCCTTACCACTTATGGAGACCTCTTTTAGGTGTTTTGCAGATCATAAATGATCGACTTTCAGCTTCAAATAATCCTAGGAGGGAGGTGGATGCAGAAACCAGGCCCCTCAGTAATGATAGGACTTGCCCGAGGCCATAGACCTGGTAGAGGTGGGATATGGACTCAAGCCTCTGATCCAGAACCCAGGCACTTCCTCCTTATTTCCTTTTTTTGTGAAAATAGCTTTATTGTTTTGTTTCACAGTGTGAAAAATCACCCCATATACCATCATCCAGGGATAACCATTCACGTTTTAATGACTACCCTACAAGGCATCTCTCTTCTGCATTAACTTTAGGACAAGCTTGTCAATACCTAGGTTATGCCTATTAGTAAATTGGTCACAACACATTTAATGGAGTCAAAGCAGGTGGCTGTTTGGTCTTCAGATTTGCCTAACTGGTTGGGGTTTCTGTGAAGGCAAGTACCTCCCTTGTTACTATGGTCTCCTCACTCTTGCCCTGGTATTTTCTCTTCTGTGTCAGTTAAGGTCTTGGTTCTGCTCTCTGTACCTCCAGGAAGGACCTTAGGAGCTCTTCCAAGCATGTTCTCCTAAGTCCCTTGATATTAACTCAGCCCGCTTCCAAGATGGGGAATATTATACATTCTGCCTCTAGGGGGCAGGATTCTATGGAAGTTGTGGAGATGGCGACCGCACACGTCTTCCTCCTTCCCTCATCAGAGAGGTAAGAGGCATTTGCAAATTTCTTTCTGGGTTGGTAGGACTACAAGAAGAGTTACCACTCGATCTGGGCTCATTACTTGCCAGGCTTTCTGTTAAGGACTTTCCATATATTATCTCATTTAATAATCATATCAATGTTGCCTGGTGATATTATAAGCCCATTTTCTACACGAAGAAATTGAGAAGGTCATTTATTCACTCAATGACACCCTGCCAGCAACTGTCAGGATTTGAACCTGGGTCTTTTGGGTTTCAATGCCTGTGTCCTGCATCAATATACATTACCACTTCCTTGAGTCACATCTCTATCACATGTAAGACAGCTCCAAGTTTTGTGTGACGAGACTCTATAGATAAATACCATTTTTAGCCAGGAAGAATTAAGACGGAGCATGACTAAATCAGCAATAACACACACACGCATACCCTATGGCCCATCCTTTCTTTTTGAAGTGTGTGTAAATAAACAAACCTGTACCAGCCAGAACTCAAATTTGAGTGGTTTACTCACATATGGCACGTAAACCAATCCACAAAAGCAACTTTGTTTTTCTTTGGGGGCAAAAGCATTCTAACTGTAATGTGCTTTTCTAAGTAAGATAAGAGAGGTTAGTAAACTAAGTGGTCATAAAATGACTTTTGTGATATCCCAGGAGAAGGACCCAGGGACCACTCCATAAAGGACCATACATTGATTTTAATGCATGCTTACTAATGGTTGCATAATTCTGAGAACTGGTTGAGCCAAAATAATCAATGGAGAATTTTGACAGCAGAATCTGTAAATGCTGATGTTCAAGAGGTCAATGTATGAAATAATGAGACAGATGCTTCAAGTGGCTTGTCTTAGTCGAGAAAAACAGGCTATGCTACAGAAACAAATAAGCCCCAAGGTCTCAGTCTCTTAACTCACTAAAAGTTTACTTCTTGCTCATGGTTGTCCTGGGTAGACACCTGTCCAGGACACTTCTTTTCCCAGTGGTGAACAGTGGCCCAGACCACTTCCATCTTATAGCTATGCCATTTGAAGCACCTGGTTTCTAAGACTGCCAGTGATAGAAGAGTGAACCAAAGGTTCTGGTGGGAAATCTTTTAAGGCCACAGTCAGGTGCCAAAATTAGACGTCTTCTAGTACCCCACGAAGGACAAGAACTAGTTAGGGGCAGTGTGTAATCCAGATTTAATAACCATAGTTTAAAATGATGTCTTCACTCTTTTCTAAGCTATATCAATATATTTTTTGGGTAAATAATTCCATAATTTTGGAAGGAGAATTGAAGTCTGTGCTGGACTTATATGTGGAATTATAAGCTTATGGGATTTTTCTAGAGAGGTTTTTTCTTTATATTAATTTGATTGCTTTCCAGTCCTAGAGGCAAACTGGGTACAATTCCTTTATAAATTGACTTCATTCTTTCAGAGGTTTGGGGGGGATGTACTAAAAGGAATGTCATCCAAAGATGCCAGCCTGCCAAAAAGAAAGGGTTCATAGGATTCCCAGGAGGCGATCAGTCTCTTGGCAAGGGAGTCATGTGAACTAACCTAATCAATATCTACAATGCAATGTATTACTATATCATAGGAGATCAGCCTTTTCTGTGATAAGACTGCTGGTCGACCCCATTCAATTCCAAGCATCGAACTGTCTGAATAGCCAAATTACGAATCTGATGGTTTCTTGGTGGGTTAGATGCATTATGGTATAATGCAAAGAGCCCAGGGCGAGTGATCTAGATTTGCATTTCAACTCTTATTATTTTGTGACTTTGTCAACTTAACTCCTTTGAGCTTCAGTTCCTTCACTTATAGAATGGGAATAATAATGTTTACTGCTGAGGGTATTTGCAAAGCACTTAGTGAATGGAACATAATGGGCACACAGATGAAGTAGTTTAGTTTATTTTGGGGTGGGGGGCTTCCACATAAGTATAGGGACCATCCCATAAACTAGCCCTACCCCATAAGAGTTAATAGTTCTTTTGTGATCCAGTGGCTCAAGTTTCTAGATCAAATGCCGGAAACACATTCAGGGATGTTACTTCTGTGAACCTGTTTTCTAGGATGCTGTTTGAGTTTGCTAAAAATTGCTGGGAGCAATATATCAGAAATGGGTTGGCTTTTATAATGGGGATTTATTGGGTTAAAAACTTATAGTTTTGAGGCTATGGAAGTGTCCAAATCAACGTGTCACCAAGAGATGCTGCCTCACCAAGTTGCAGCTGTGAGTGATCAGGCACATGGCAGGGTATAATGGCAGCTATGCCAGTCTCTGCCTTCTTCTCCAGGCTTACGTACTACCTAAGCTCAGCTGTGAGCCATCAGGCATATGGCTGGTCTCTCCCCTCTCCCCCAGGCCTCATCTTTTTCAGCCTCTTGGAGGCTTTTTCCATGCCTCTGTGCTCTGCTGATTCCAGCCTCCAGCCTCTGGCATGCTCTCTCAGCCTCTCAGGGTTTCTCTGTTTCTGCCACTTTTTTCAGTGTGTCTCTGCGTGTTTCTCCCATTGATAAAGGACCCCATAAAAGGATTAAGACCCACTCTGGGTCATGCCCTACTGACGTGATCTAATCAAAAGGAAGGTCCCTTAACTGAATGTAATAAAAAAATACAATAGGTTCATATGCACAGGAATGGATTAGCTCGAAAGACACACTCTTCTGGGGTCCACCCAGCTTCAAACTCCCACAGATGCCTACTGCCCTTCTCTTGACTGATTAGCCTATAGATTTTTTTTTAATTTGGGCAAAAATTAAAGAAGATAAAGAAAATGAAATTAAGGAAAGTGTAATAAATACTATCACAAACACTCATATAACCACCACGTAGCTTCCTATGGCTGCTACAACAAATTGCCAAACTTGGTGGCTTGAAACAAGAGAAACTTATTCTCTCTCATAGTTCTGGAGGACAGAAGCCTGAAATCCAGGTGTCGGCAAGGTTGGTTCCTTCTGGAGACTCTGAGGGAGAATCTAGTCCATGCCTTCTCTCCTAGCTTTTGGTGGCTTCTGGTAATCCTCGGTGCTCCTTGGCTTGTAGATACATCACACCAGTCTCTGCCTCCATCTCCACATGGCCTTTCTCCCTGTTTGTTTCTCTGTCTGTTTCTTCCTCTCTTCTTTTAGAAGCATACCAGTCATTGGGTCTAAAACCCAGTTTAATCTGGGTTGATCTCATCTTGAGATCTTTACATCTGCAAAGACCCTTTTTCCAAATAAGGGCACATTTCCAGGATGTATTTTGTGAGGCCGTATTCAACCACAACTAGAATGAACAAATGTTAATGTTTTGCCATATATGCCTCAGATAATTTTCCTAAACAAACTAAACAGGGAAGTAGAAGTGACTCAAGCAATTGGGCTCCCACTTACCATATGAGAGGTCCCGGTTTAGTTCCTGGTGCTTCCCAAAGAAGACAGCAAGCTGGCGCAACAGGCAGGTGTAGCAAGCTGATGCAACAAGATGATGCAACAAGAGACACAAGAAGGAAAGCATAATGAGATACACAACAAAGCAGGGACAGAGGTGGTGCCTCCCTCCCACATGGGAGGTCCCAGGTTCGGTTCCCAGTGTCTCCTAAAGAAACAGGGAAGACGAACAGACACAGCAAGTGCAAACAATGAGGGGGTGGGTGAAATAAAATAAATCTTTTTAAAAAAACAAAACTAAACATTTCTAACAAAATTGAAGTCTCCTTGGTGTCCTTTCTTGCTCCCATTTCTTCCCCTCCATGCCTTGCCTTTCCCTAATTCTTTCCCTCCTCAAAGACAACAACTCTAATTTGATTTGTATCCTTCCAGTCCAAGTTTTTATATTTTTATTACATTTATAGTTTTCATAAGGAAATATAGTGTTGCCTTATATTTTTGAAATTTACCTAAGTAGCATAATTTTGTATATATCGTTGAGAACTATTTTGTATATTCAACATTTTGATTTCAAGAGCTGTACAGATGGAAAGACAAACTTATTTGTTTTAATTAATATTTTTATTCCATCATATAAATATATAAATATGCTACAATATTTGTATTAGCTCCATCAATGTTGGGAATTTAAACTGTCTTCATGTTTTTCTATTACAAACCAACCATTGGATAACATCATCCTTATACAAATGTCTTTGTGTGACTTCCTGTAGGGTAGTATTTCTCAGACCAAGGGTTATAAACATTAATAAAACACAAAACAAATGTCGTGAGTCTTTGTTTTAGAAACACTTTATGTTTGTAAAATGAACTTGAATCCTTAAAAAATATGATTGTTTCAATATGCAAGTAATATATGAATACACACTCTTTGTGAAATAGAACAGTTAGAAGTACAAAGAGCAAAAGTTGATATTATCATACTTAAAAAATTTGGCCATTTGATGGGTGAGAAGTGACACTCCATTGTCTTAACTTCCATTTCCTTGATTATGAGGCGCTTGAGCATTTCTTTCATTGTGATCAGTTAATTGGGTTTCTTCTGATGATCATATTCTTTAAAGCCGAGCTGGAGTCGGGTCCCTTTTCCAGACCTGAGACAACCTCTGTCCCCTCCTCTTAGGAGCCGATATAATTAAAACTCTCAGGGTGCTCAGATCACCTCATCTTTGCAGCCTCAGGTTCTTAACCGGACTATTCACATTTTGTAGGCTCAAGCCCAAATAAGCAATAGTCCTTTAGCTTCAAAAATCCATTTTCAGAACTTGCTCCACCCACAAACATTTCATAAAACTTGCAGCGTTTCCGTGACCCACTTATGGTCCCTAGAATACCCAGTCTCCTCCCTAACCCTCCTCTGTGGCATCCATCTCTTGCTTCTATGATCCACCGGATCACTTGATTCAGGGTTTCTCACCCTCAGCACTACTGGCATTTTGGGTTGCATACTTCTTTGTTGGGGGGCTGTTCCTTGCACTGTAGATATTTTGTAGCATCCCTGGCCTCTACCTATTAGATGCCAGGAGCACCCCACTCCCCAGTGGAGACAACCAAAAAATGTCTCCAGACATTGCCAAACGTTCCCTGGGGTGGGGGTGGAATTACAAAATCTCCCACAGTTGAGAACCACTGACTTACTTAAAACACCAAAATCAAGCGCTGGTAGCAGATACACTCGGAGAAAATACTCATTCATCCAGCAAATATTGAAACAGAAAGGAGAGAAGGCATTTGAAAGCACACGCCCACCCCATTTACTGCTTTCCTGCGGTGCCTTCTTTCTGGTTGCCAAGGCTTATTTCTCTGCCTGGATACATAATTTCATGAGTAAAAATTTTATAGTCGGGACACATGGAGGACAAATATAAAAGGAATCTGTCCTTTATTTCCAAGACAGGAAATAAAAGCAACCTAGAAGGGAGTTTTCTTTAATTTTTCTGACTCCTTAACTTAATTTTCTTGTTTGCTTTTACAGTAGGGACTAGGTCACCAGATGTTATTACTGCATTTTGTCTTTTGATGTTAAGGGAGCTTAAGGCAACCAAGATAAACCAGAATAAGACTCTTCACTTATTTAAAGGTCAGGTATATGTCACCCACTACAATCTAAGCCAATGCTAAGAACCTAAAAGAAGCAAAAATGTTTTCCAAAGGACCAAAATGCATGTCTCGAGGTCTAGTAACTGAGACTATTCATGAGTTTCACTCACAGGGAAACTTCCTCAGCATCTGGACTCAGAGTTTAGTACGATTCTAACAAGTTTGAGTATTGACTTTTGCTGTCAATTAGAAAAGGGCAGCTGCCACCAGCAAGTATACTTGAAACCTATAGCCCGATGGCAGAAGACAAAGAAAAACAGAAACGAGAGCAGTAACAAGGGATATCTCAAGACCTGAAGAAACTTAGCAGCCTGGGGTTATCTAATTATGGAATAAATGGCCATAAACACCTCATTTGTCCCTGTAGGCAATATTACAGTGCAACGTGGGAATGGATATTTATACTGATGACACTGAGTCATCAAGGAAAGGTCAATTTATGTTAAAAATAATCAGGTTTTAAGAGGGCTGGGACATTTGTGATACATTTCGGGGGGGAAAAATGTGACCAACATGGTTAAGATATAAAATAAAAATTACTATTTAAAGGGATAAGCAAAAGTTATCTTGATGATTCACTCATGAACAGACTCTCCTTTATCAAAGAAGCTTGATAAAATAAGATGTCACTGGAATTAGTTCAAAAATAGCAAGCTGTCATGTTCTAATAGAAAGAATTGGATGTCATGATTTAAGGGGACTGGATTTTATTTTTAACTCTGACAATGAAATATGACTACAAATCTTGTGGTTTGATAATAGGACTGAAAAAGAAAAACCCACACGCCAAAGCTGGGCTCATTCTATGGCCCAAGTCCAGCCTGGTTCCCCCAGTGAGTGTTGGCTTCAGACTTCCACATGAACCAGCCGAGTTGATGGATGAACACATTTACTGTCTGGGTTGATAACAAGGAACAGATTCCTGGGGGCAAAAACTGAACACAGGGGAACCACACAGGCATATCGGAGTAACTGATTCAATTCAGAGACATGGCCATTTAGAGTTAATTGTAGTGATAATGACTGGTTTTAAGAGCTCACTCACACAAACACGTAATGTTTATAATATTCCCAAGACGACACCAGGTACATTTGAAGGTGTTTGACATTGCCTGCATTCTGTGGCCTGGTCTTTGGCGATATATTTCATTTGACGTTTCTGCTTTGTCACATGGAAGTTGGAAAGAAGGAGAATACATTATTAACCAAGAGATGGCGCTGTGTTGAGAAACTTAGCTGGTTTGTTTGGTGGTCAACACCTCCTCTCCAAACTTTTTAAGGCAGGAACTTTAAATCTTTGAGAACTGAAAACATTTAAATTGGGGAGTTTGAATTTGAATTTGAATTCTTAGCCTTTTTTCCCTTCCTTCCTTCCTTCCTTCCTTCCTTCCTTCCTTCCTTCCTTCCTTCCTTCCT
>JAKSZT010054399.1:15238682-15286072 GCA_026826555.1 Tolypeutes matacus
CCTTCCTTCCTTCCTTCCTTCCTTCCTTCCTTCCTTCCTTCCTTCCTTCTTTCTTTCTTTCTTTCTTTCTTCTTTCTTTCTTTTCTCTCTCTCTCTCTCTCTTTCTTTTTTTGCATAGTGAGAACCCAATGATCTGTAAATGAGTCTTAAATGTATTCTGCTTGATGAAGGCAAGTAGATTCATTCAGAACCCTTCATTTCCATCACATGCAAATCTCCAAGCCAGTTTATCATTTAAGAGAAGGGGAGCTACAAGACGAAGAAGGCATCCTCCAATCAATGGATAAACAGAGTTTGAACAAGAGTTTGGAAGTGTCAGCCATCAGGCCACTTGTAAGCTTTAGGCAGCCAAGTGGGATGGAGTTCTCTGAGGAAAAAAAAGATTTTTCTGAATCATTTCCTTAGGAGGGAAATAACAACACCAATTTTAGTTTCAAAATTGTTAAGTTATTTGTCAAAGTCTTTGGAGGCTTTTCAAACCAGCTCCAAAAGTTTTTATAAAGTCAAAATGTCTCTGAAATCTCCTGTCTAGAGTGCATAGAAACAAGCTGAATGGATAGGGTGTGATGTGGTTTTCTGAGAGTTTGTTTGGATTTCAGGAAGTGAACAAGATAAGCTGAATGGCCTTTTCCTGCTCTGACTCTGAAGAAAAAAAAAGAAGTCTTGCCTAAAGATGCTTGAAAGAAACCACTGACATTTCCTAACATCAAAAGAACAGAAAACCTAACAGGGAGAAAAGAAAATCACAATTAGAGGTCCAGGATATAACTAAGACATATCAAACGGTAGTACGAATTGGGACAAAAATGAGAATAAACGTGCAATTTTTGAGGTTGCATTTTTATTTGCTGTTTGTTTTTGTATACACTTCCCAGTTAAAAAGAATGACGTGGAGACACACCTGTTCAGTCTGAAATGTTTCCCTTTTCCTTCTTCCATGTGCTTCTTTTTCTTTGCAATTCACAATCAGTAACAGAAATAGTCTTGGCGGTGAGGGGCAAGCTGTTTTGAAAATTGTTTCAGAGATATCCTATGTAAAGAAGCTGTAAGGTGTAGAAATGAGATTTGTTTTTACTATTTTTCATGAAACAGAAAAGCAGTACATGGCCCATTCATTGCATAACATACTTCAACATTTGTGGAATTTCCAAGGAGGCAAACCATCACAGCTACTCACTGGGCAGATCCAAGCCTGAGTTTTGACTCTCAGAAATGATAAATATGAAATATTCCCATCAGAGGGGCTTGATTTTACATCCTCCTTTGAGCCCCCAAGTCCATCCAACAAGATTAAGGGGCAGCGTTCTGCCTCTCAGGGGGTCCAGAGGGAAGAGTCTAGCCTACCAGTCCTTAGACACAGATTCAGGGGTTCTCCTTCAACAGACAAGATCCTTCCTCACCGCACGAGATGGACAGGTGACCCTGTTGTCACAGCACTCTTCCATGCTGTGGAAACCTGGAACCAGAAAACACGGGCTGCAGCCCCATCGCTTGGGCCAGTCTCTTAACCTCTCTGAATACAATTTATACAGTCACAGAAGGGGGTCCAGCGCTGCCCCACTGGCCTCCCAGGCTGGAGCAGGAGATGAGATAACGGCCAGGAAAGTGCTTGCACATCTCCGGGAGTGTGTCTACGTGCGCCTTGTCTGCCGGCCCCATGGGCCTCCACTTCCTCCCAACCAGCTTTCACTGGGCAAGGGGCTTGGAGGGAGAGGAACGCCCGGTAGGATTTGGATCCTGGGAATCCCAGAATGACCCAAAGCCACGCTTTCCTTTTAAATTTTCTCTTACACGGGCCAGTAGAGCACATACAATGAAAGATTCCATTCCTCGAAAGGAAGTCTAAGAATATCGGGGACTAATGCACTGTTTGACTGGACTTTACCTGTAAAACCCTGGTGTCCGACCCCAGCACCCCACAGCAGGCCTCAGTTCTGCACGCCCTGTCAGTGGAAGGGCAGGGGTTGTGGATGCAGAAAGGCTGAGCTGGAATCCCGCTCTACCCCTTTGGGCAAATGCCTTAAACCCTCTGAGAGCTGTTGCCCCATCAGCAAAATGTAGAGAATAAGCCTCTCTTCCCAGGAGATATGAAGATCAATTTAAATTTGGCGTCCGTCTCCCATATGGAGGGACGGTAAAAAAAAAAAAAAAGAACATATGAGAACATGTCCAGCGGGGAGGTTTGGACCCAACTGATATTCAAACCTTTTCCTTCCTTTTCTACAGAGAAGGTGCCTCTGAAGAACTATTTAAATTAGTTTATAACTAGAATGAAGGCTGTGGATCTTTGTTCTCTCAGAGAGTGCCAAGATTCATAAAAGTTATGAAGCATTTCAAGAATTTTAGTCACTACTTTTATAGATCCGCAAAAAATCAGAGCAGCCTCCACTCTAGGGGATCAGCAATGAAAATCATTTGTATTCCTCTCTAAACAGGCTTATTTATAATAGACACAGGGGGATAAACATAAGAAAGTAGCAAGTGCTTGTCTTCCCTGTGATTCTCTTGGGTTTTCCCTGAGCTATTCAGGAACATTCCTTCCCCCTCTTCTTATCTCTTGAGGGGTTTTGATGGCATCTAGGGCATCCAGGAAGGCCTTCAGGCAGTTTTAAAGCTCCTATCCTCCTTCCCTGCCCCACCTCTCATCTCTCCACCATCTGTGTCCTACAGCTACCATATGAACTGGAGCATTTCTTCCTCCACCCATGAATCCCACACCCTCAAAATCCAGCAGTGACCAGGTCACTCCTTAACACCCGAGAAGCCTAGAGACCATCTTCCATCAGAGGGCATGAGAATTGGTGCTTTCTGACATCCTCCCTTGGACCAGGCTTAAGAGGAATTCCTTCTTCCTTCTCATTCATTGTGATGTGATGTCACACCCTGTGGAAATACGCAGCCTCATGAATCACGCGCCACCCAGAGAGTGTGTGGCTTTGTCACTGGTTTTTTGGAAAGAGTCTGCTCCAGGCTGAGTCACTGATGGTCAAGGGAGAGAACGATCGGCCAGCTGCCCCTGGGTCCACAGCCCATTTGCAACCCCTTGGGTGGGGAGTGGGTAAGAAAGAAGACCAAGCTTGGGAAGGGACAGGACTTTGCCTTTTTTCAATCACAAAGTCATTCTCCTATTCTGAAAGCATTCTTTTTTTCTGCTGAAATTCAAAAAGAAGTTATTTTGAAATCAAGCCAGTAAAAGCCCTGGAAACATTGACGTGAGCCTGTGCTGGAAGCTGAGGAAATAAGCTCCATGCTGATTCTTCATTCCTCTTATTTATTTGCATGATCTGAACTAATTTCTTAGCTGTAATCCACACCACCCACCACCTAGGAACTTCCCAGAAATGTCCACAGGGGAGGGGGCGGGAAAGAGAAGGAATGTACCCAGCCCTCAGGCAAGGTCTGCACAGCCCCAGACTGGAGGACCTGTGGTCTTGGCCAACTTAATAATCCACTTAAACCATCTGCTCGAGATAAGCAAAAATGATTGGCAGCAAAAGGCCAAAGGAAAATGTCCTGATTTTATTAGAAGGCAGAATCTGTTTATCAGAATGCAGAGTGGGCTAAAGTGAGAAGATGGGGCTTCCATAGCCCCCGACATCAGAGTTTGAAATTTTGTTAGTCCTGGGTTCTTTTTAGCATTGATTTTGATCTTTTAAAAATATTGCATTAAAATGTTCTTTACCTTGATGACTGAGTATTTTAGCACCCCCTTAAATTCTGCACCTGAGGGGAGTACCTTACTTGCCTCACCCTGCTTTGCAGACTCTGAGAAGCTGAGGTGACTGGGAAGTGATGGTGGAGAGCTGACTAAATCCCTGGGAATGACCTGTCTACACTTTATACAGTCAGCAATTTGTTTTGCTTTGTTTTTCTTAAGACACAAAACCTTCAGTGCCAAAATATTGTGATAGAAGCATTACTTCCACATTAGACCTAGACAGATAAAATTATTCTCCCATGCTACTTACATTAGGGATAGAGAATGAGAGTAAATGAGATAAAAGGCAAAAGAAAAATATAGAAAGACATAAAGATGGCTGCATTAGTTTTCCAGTACCCAACAACAAATAAACTTAGTGGTTTAAAGCAACATGAATTTATTTCTAAGTTTCTGTAGAGCAGAAGTCTGGCATGGCACGACTTGTGCAATTAAGGTATCAGCTGGGCTAAGCTCTTGTCTGGAGGTTCAGGGGGAAAAAATCTGCTTCCAAGTTCATTCTTACTGTTAGCAGAATTCAATTTCTTGTGGTTGTAGAACTGTGGCCCCATTTCCTTGCTAGTTGTCAGCCAGGGGCTATTCTCAGCACCTAAAGGACACCCTCATTCTTTGCCATGTGGACCCCTCCATCTTCAAATCAGCTCATTGAACCCTGGTCATGCTTTGACTCTCTGACTTCCTCCATCTTTAGTCCAAGATCTAAAAGCTTGTATGATTAGGTCAGGTCCACTCTGATAATGTCCTGATCTTAAGGTCTATTGATTTGGGATCTTGATTACATCTGCAAAACTCCTTCACAGCAATCCTAGATTAGTGTTTAATTGGATAACTGGGGAGAAGGTGTGTGCATATCAGGGCACAGAACTCATGGGGACAACTTAGAACTCTGCCTATTGTGGCCCTTTTATTTATTAAACAAAGTTCAGATACCATAAAAGGGGCTCATCCTGCTTGATTCTTGAGTCGTTTATTTTGGGTAAAGATGGCGGCAATATCTTCGTGGTTGGTTGAATTAAGTACCCCGATGTAGACATGTTCTTGGTCTTGATCCGCATCCCAGGGAGGGTGAACCCTTTGTAAATAGGATCTCTTAAAGATGTTATTTTAGTTAAAGCGTGGCCCAACTGAATGAGGGTGGGTTTTAATCTGGATTACTGGAGTCCTTTAGAAGCAAAAGAAATTCAGACAGAGAGAGAGAGAGAAAGCACCAAAAGGAGCCAGAAGCTGGAAGTCAATGGACCCAGGAAG
Organism: Tolypeutes matacus; assembly: GCA_026826555.1. Classification (NCBI taxonomy): domain Eukaryota; kingdom Metazoa; phylum Chordata; class Mammalia; order Cingulata; family Chlamyphoridae; genus Tolypeutes; species Tolypeutes matacus. The sequence goes on from JAKSZT010054399.1 coordinate 15,243,649, forward strand.
AGAAAGGAGAGGACATCGCCATGTGATATGAGGCAGGCATACAAGCCAGGGATTAGGACAAGCCAGCAAAGCCAGCACCGGAAGGCTACCAACCCTGAAGGTTTCTAGCATCAAAATCATGAGTCAATAAATTCCTGTTGTTTAAGCAACCCATTGTATGGTATTTGTCATAGCAGCTGGGAAACTAAGATAAGCCAGAAAAAGGATAAGGAATGATTACATTTCCAAAAAAACAGGGCTACGGATAGGATTTGTGCTCCTTCCCCTTTTCTCCTCTTTATCAGTGAGTTCATTGGTATAAAGATAGGAACCACTGTCAAATGCATATCCTAATATTTTATGTGAGTAACTTGAGTTCCACTGAGTTACTCTGGGGTTATGTCATCCCATCAGCCGGGATAGGAACTCCTACTCCCAACCCAGTTGAGCCCATGCCACTGTCCCTCATCTTCCAGGTAACCCTTTCTTAGCCCCATCCACTGAAGTCCCAGTCCTGCATGGGTCTCTGCATATTTCTGGCTCTTTTAACCTTGGATAAAACGAATTTCTCTTTGGACAGGACCTTAGTTCAAACTGTCTGACTCAGGTCAAAATCTTTACCAGAATCAAGCAGAGTTCCTCCAACTACTAACCATAATGTTTGCCTATTAGTTTGTATTATTATTATTATTATTATTTGAGTTCCTCAGCCCATTTTTCAGTTCTGGAATGAGCCCCATTTTGATTAGCACATTCTGATTCTACCCCAACCATTGACTCTATTCTTTTTCTAGTCATTGATTTTTTTTTTCCTCTCAGCTTATCCTTGTTTTTCTTCCTTTTCAGGGACACATGTTTACTAGATGTTCCGAGTGCCTCTAAAATGCCACCCCCAAGTCATTACCATTCTGCTGGTTGGTATGAAATTTTTGAAAGGAAGAGGAACACATCCATCCTTTAGGGTCTGTCTACTCAGTCAAGTCTCCCTAATAGAATAGCCCCAGAGTCTGGAAATACAGGGGTCCTTGTCTAGCAGTAAAGCAAAGACCTGGCTCACTGTGGCCTCCTTTGTGGGAAGGCCCTCCACAATTGTGCAAGGAGGTGTAACATTTTTGACATATTCACCTATACAGGTTCTCCCTAAACCCCTCTGGTATTTGTGTTTCCCCCTTGCCCTCCTCTCTGGCAGATGTCCAGCTGGGAATCTTACTTGCCTTGGAGGAGGCAATGCCAGCCAGCCAGAAAAATGGTCTAAGAATATCTCTGACTTTCGTGTTGCAAAAAATGTAAGTCATTAGAGAAAAAAAAGAATTAGGTATACAGGTAAATGTGCTGGCCAGGAGCAGTGGTGTAGGACACGCATATCTCCCCACCCTGCCACCCCTAGACTAGAAAAGAGACTCCCCGAGGCTGAGGTCTGGGTCGGGAGGGCAACGGACAGGCTTCCCAGCTACGTCTCCAGTTAGGCAGTAAGATTCAGAGAGGAAGAGTGCCATTGGTGAGCCACATGGCTTAGCTGTGACTTCTGGGTCCCTGTTGTGGTTGGGAAGAGCTCAGCTCATCAGTCCTGAAAGGTTTCAGGCAGAACTTCATGGTCCCTTCTCAGTGGATTTTATGGAAGGGACATTTGGACTCTATTTCAGGACTTAGTAGCAAATATAGTCAGCCTACATCTGATGACTGCCTTTACTTCAAAGTATAATCTGGCATTTTTATGAGAACATAACTCAGAATTTCATTCATTTAAACCACTCTTCCTGTTAATTATTTGGAAACAATGCCCTTTCTCTGTGATTTTCTAGCAACAGAATTTTCTGAACACATGGATCAATTGACTACATTGATTATGTTGATTGATCACGCTGATTCCTTTTGTACACTGTGTGGAGCTGGGTTATGTCAGGAACCCTTAAATGTTACTTTAGATCTTTGACAAAGCATCCCAGGAAATCTCACCTGTTTAGACTTGAGAATAGCAACTCAATCTTTGTACCTTCTTTTCAAGTGGGGCCATCTTATCAGCTCATGACACAAACCAATGCTTCCATGTATAAAAGATGGCCCCAGGCTCGATGCCACCCTTTGGGTCAAGCTGGGGTACCTGTTTGTCCTCCCTTTGTGTCTTATCTGGCTGTGTGCCTTTTTAGAACCAGTAGACCAAAGCAACAAGGCAGAAGTGAGGCTGTGCAGCTCCTGGGGCTGGTCAAGAAGAGATCGGCAGCTTTCTCCTTCAGCTTGGCATGTTCCATCTTGAAACCCAGGGGCCATACTGGGAGGAGCCCAACCTATGGTTGTCGCAGCAGCCCCATGTGGACCTTCCAGCTATCCCAGCATTCCAGCTGTTACCACGTGATGCAGAGGAACCTCTATAACTCACAGAACACTGAAAAATAAATTGCTTTTGTTTCAAGCCACTACATTTTGGGGTAACTTTTTATGCAGCAACAGAGAACCAAAACACTTGATACATTAAGAAAATGAGTGTGGCCGTCATTTCGATGATCAAATGGGTTATACACTGACAATTCCATTAACTGAGGCAAATTAGCTGCAACCTATGAGAATAAGATTATTTTCTTGAAGTTTCATTAGTATTGGTTATCTATGTGACACATGCGGCATTTATCTAGAGACCTGTTTCAAACCAATAATTTAAGAAATAGGAAAAAAAAAATCAATTTAATGACCATCGCCAAAGTGTTCTACCCAGCTTTTAACATCTTGACTATTTCCTATATGCCAGGAAATGTGTTTTTTTTGTCTTACCTGCATTTTCTCAATCCTCACAACAACTCCCCATTTCACAGAGGGCAAAATGGAGGCAGAGGGAGGTTGCATATCCATAGGTCACATATTCAGCAAGTGGCAGTGTTGGGATTTGAACCCAGGTTGGTCTGTTTCCAGTGTCTATGTGCTTAAACAGGTAGATACACTTCTTGTTAGTGAATATGAATAGAAAATATTTTGCACACCAATGAGTAGAGCTCATTTCTCTGAGCCTAGCTATAAAGTTACTCTGGAAATTCTATATCATGCCTTGTCTTGGAGTTCTTTTTTTCAATTTTATTGAAGTGTATCATTCATACATGAACATACATAAACAATAAGTGTGCAGTGAAAGTTGTGAACTTACAAAACAAACATGCATAACATCATACAGGGCTCCCATACATCACCTCACCACCAATACCTTGAATTGTTGTGAAACATTTGTTAGAAATTATCAAAGAATATTGTCAAAATATTACTACAGTTCTAACTATAGTCCATACCTTACATTTGCTGTATTTTTCCCCCAACCCACCCTAATATTTATTTTTTTAATTTATTTACTTTTATCCATTTTTATCCCCTCCCCCCATTTTTGCTGTTTTTGTGTCCATTCGCTGGGCAATTCTCTGTGTGTTTCCGGCCCTCTCTTCTCATCCTTTTCCTCCTGTCTTCACTGGGATTTGATCCTTGGAATCTCCAATGTGGAAGAGAGGTGTCCTAATGCCTGTGCCACCTTAGTTCCTGGTTTTTGGCGCGTCTCAACTTGGCTCTCCCTTGTGTCACTCTCCCTTATGTCATCATCTTGCTGCGTGGCTTACAGAGCCTGGCGGTGCACCCGCACACAGGGTCTGGGGGACTCACCTGCTCGTGGGGCCTGGCGGCTCACCCGCATGCTGGTCCTGAGGGCCTCACCCGCTTGCAGGGCCTGACAGTGCACCCGCACATGGGATCTGGCGACCCGCGTGCCTTCTATATTTTCCTTTTTTAATATTTTTATCGGGAGGTCCCGGGGATTGAACCCAGTTCCCTCCATATGGGAGACAGATGCCCAACCATTTGAGCCACATCTGTCCCCCTATTATATCTCTTAAGGTTGACCAAAGATACCCAAAGTTGTAGTCTTTTCCCATACAGGATGGTCATATGATAAATCAGGCTTAGTTTATCACCAGCATTCTAAAAACCAGACCTAGGGAGAAAAACTAGGTCTGGGGACACATGCATGGTTTCTAATATAGCGAATGTTTAGCCTACCCTGATTATCACAAAATCAGGACAGCAAGAATATTCGCAGGTCTTGGAATTCTAACATAGACTTCAGACTCTTAGATTGTCAGCTTGCTCCCAGCTGTCCCTATTTACTACGTTTCTGTTGCAGAAATACACAATGATGTTTCAGGGTTGGAAAGAACAAAGCATGAAAAAGTCCCCACACAGACTCACCTCCCCATCATGCTGTTTCCAAACAGCAATGACCCAGGACCAGCAGTGTCCACCCACGGAGTAACTCCAGGCTTCCTGAATGCTCATGTTCCCTAAAAACGAGCACATCATGACAATCTTAACACCATATTGCCCTCAGAATTAACTACGCCCTTTGGAAGGCCTGCTTGTTCAACTCAGTTGAGTTTTTCCCACCTCTCCCTTCCCTGCCTGAAGCTAAATTCAGAGACGTTTATTTATTCATTTATCCATCACACACGCAACGAGCCTGCTATGTGCCACACTGAAGGATGCACGAGTAAACAAATACCTATACTAAAAGGTCATATGTGTTGCAGCTGGAAGTCAGGAAGGGTAAAATGGCAGCACAAAGAGGGACTAATCAATTCCGTCTGCTGGTCGGGGAAGGCTTCGCTGAAGAGGGGAGGTTTGAGTCGGAATTCGACAAGTAGGGATGTGGTAAGGATGATCACAGCCCATTGGTCAACGGTATGCTGTCGGGTACATCTGGAATGTGAGATTAGAGGACAGGAACCGGGATATGAGGTTGGAGAGATAGACAGTAGGTAAGGTGGCAGGGTCTTAAATACCATGGCCTATTCACGTAAGACTGTCTTAGAGCATTGCAGGGGCATGGAGGACTTTAAGGCATGGAGGAGTAAGAAATTCACATTTTCAGGAAGATTTTTTTCGTGGAAGAATGTTAGAGGAGGGTCAAGGCCAGTGACAGGGTAAACAATGAGGAGACCAGGGGACGATGATGAAGGTCTGGATTAAGGTGGTGGCAGTGAGACGGACAGGAGGACCCAGGAGATGAGGGCATGGAGCCCACATACATTTAAGATATGGACTTGAGGAAGCACAGCATTTCTGTATTTCAACCTTCACGTCCGTCCAGCATTTTTTCAAAATTAACAAAAAATATCTTTTTCTGTCCTCAAATCCTTTATATCATCCTCAAACTCTTAAAATGGCACGTTGTGTAAGTGACTCCGTTTTCCTGACTGCACATAAGAGGTATTATTTTCCCTACAGGTGTAGGGAGTTCAGTAATCTTGAGACAGAAAAATGTAACTTTCAAAATAAAGAGTTTCCTCCACCGAATTCAGACTCCAGGAAGGTTTTATTGAGTATAGTCCCGGGTATGCCCTGGCTTTCCTGTTAACTTAGGGTGACCTGGAAAAGTCACTTGGCTTTCTGGGCCCCAGTTACTTCATCCAGAAAATAACCAGACTGGGATAGCTGATCATTAAGAAAGCTTCCAGTTGGTTGCACAAGTGGCATTTACCCACCTGCATACTAAATGCCCTTGAAAATCTGTTGCTATCCTGATTTGTGGATAGGGTTTCCTATATAAGATAAAGCCAGCTATTGTCACCCAGGTACACCAGCTACCAAATGGGAAACTCTGGTGTAGTTGTCTCACAGCATTCAGCAGCAAGGCCTGATTCTTGTAAACTTCATCGAATATCATTTAATGCCTGGAGAACACTTCCATTTCTTCTTTAGCAAGAATGCTCTTTTTCTGTGGTTGTGAAAATATATTAACTGGCAAACAGGGAGTTACGTGAAGTATATGCAAGCAGAATTGAATGATCCTGACTTTGCAGAGGAGATTGTAAACAACAGCAGAGAAGCTGTAAGAGTGAAGATAAAGCATAGCAAAGCCGATGGACTCTCATTTTTAGAGAACTTCTGTTACAACACAGAGCTTTCTACAAGCACTGTGTAATGCAAACAGCACTGGTTTATTAGGGAGGTGGTGGAATCTGCATTTAATCAGAGAGAGTCATTTCCAGTGATGGGTCCAAGGGTTTGGAGTTGGCTTTGACTATTCCCAAGCAGAATTGTATTATGAGAGTGGATTTGATTAATTATAGGAAGTAAGATAGCTCCAAAAAATCTCTCTTTGGATTAAGAATTTTAGTCATACTTTCAAAATATTTCTGAAATAACATCTCCCTAGTTAATGTATCAGGAACTTATTAATACTACATATTAAGCATCAGGGACACCAAAAAAAAAAGAGAAAACTAAAGGTTGAGTAACTAGAACAGCACAACAGACATCTTTGGTGACTCTCCCTCCCTCCCTCCTTCCCTCCCTCCCTCCCTTCCTTTCTTCCTTCCTTCCAACACTACCTTTTAGCTTTATTGATTATGAGAGGCTTTACTGGCAAGAAAAAGACATGATAGCTACCACAGATTTCCTCTCACAATCTGCCACCATCCATCTTAAATTAATTCTTACCCCAGATACCCACAACTAGCAATGAGATGTAACTACACTTAAAAATGTTTGAAAAGCAAAACACAAAACCACAAGAGGCATGGCAAGGTTCTCCTTACCAGAAACTATGGCGCCTTTACAAGCGTTTGACAGAAAACTACTCCAGTAAAAAGTTATAGGTACCTTGCAACTAATACAAGTTAAAATAAGCCTCTGGAAAATAAATTCTCATTCTTAAAAAAACATACATTTTCATGATGGCTTATTTTGCCAGAGCTCTTATGACAAAAATACCCCACAGTGTGTTGGCTTAAACAGTAATCTCTCTTTCTTTATAACTCGATGTATTGTTGTGTATTTAGAGAGGAACCCAAAGTGTTTTGTGCAAAGCTCAGTTTCCTAAAATCTTAAAATAGTATGTTCTGACAATGCTCAGTACCACTGGCCCTTCCCATGGCCTCTGTAAACCATTTCATCTCTTATTCCTAACTTTTCTTAGCTGTAAGTGGGATCACAAGAAACCTCAATAAGTCAGGGACTATGCCTGGTTTAATATTTGTGGTTGGCAGGACAACGGTTCCCAAAGACATTCCCGTCCTACTCCCCAGAGCCTCACATGGCAAAACAGACTTGGAGATGAACTTAAGCTAAGGGGCTTGAGATGGGGAGATTATCTTGGCTTATCTGAGTGGGCCCAACGTGCCTACAAGGGTCCTCATGAGGGAAGGAGGGAGGCAGGAGAGTAAGAGAAGATGTGTTGAGGGAAGCAGAAGTACGAATAAAGGGATGTGAGAAGGACTCAGCTCCCTGTTGTTGGCTTTGAAGATGGAAGAAGGGGCCATGAGCCAAAGAATGCTGGTGACCTCTAGAAGCTGGAAAAGGCAAGGTAGCAGATTTTCTTCTATAGCCCCCAGAAGGAATGCAATCCTGCCAACACCTTGATTTTAGTCCAGTGAAATCCCTTCCAGACTTCTGACCTCCAGGGCTGAAATATAATAAATTTGTGTTGCTTTAAGCCACCATGTTTGTATTAATTTGTTATAGCAGCAACAGGAAATGAATTCACCATTGTACCCTCGGCACAAGCTTAGCATCTGGCACATAATATAGACTCAATGTTCATCAAAAGAATATGCGATCACCAATAAAAGTAATATTTAACATCTGTTTAGCATGGAAGAGTTACTGTACCCACATAATGGTATTCAATCCTGACAAATTCCTATGTGGGAGGTATTATTATTATCCTCATTTAAATATGAGGGGACCAAGATGAAAGAGGTCATAGAACTAGCCCAAATTCATACAATGAATAAGTGGTCAAGTCACGATTTAGTCCAAAGAAGAGCAGCAGGGCAATTCTGCATGCAAGCTCTGAACCAGACTGCTGGATCAGTCCCAGCTCTATCCCTCCCTTCAACAGATCAACTTTGGGCAAGGTGTGGGCATTGGTATTCTGATCTATAAAAGGGAGATAATGACAGTCACTGCCAAGGGTTGTTAAAAAGACACAGATTAGTGTAAAAAAAGGTCCTAGAATAGAACTTGCAACCCAGGGAGGGTGCCATATGTTTTAGGTAGGATTAACATAGCCAGTCTAGCACCAAAGACAGTGGGATAATGTTCATAGAGAAAGTCTCACCAACATAAAATGAGAAAACATGTGAAACCACTTTTTAAGTTAAAAAGTGATATAGAAATGTAATTTGTCATGACTATCATTCTTTATCAATCATTATTGCCATCACCCATTGGTAAATAGTGTAATAATCAGGAACATGCAATATACAGATTTCAGAAATAAAACCGAAAATGTACTTATAGCTACTTGGGGAAGAGGAGAGAGACCATCTCAATCATGTAGAGAAGCTTTGTTTGGGGGATTTGGTGCCTCCCATAGATGCCTTTTAACCATCAAAACCTTGGAAATAATGATAATGGGTGTGTGTCTGGCTTTCCCTGTCCCCAAGGCCATTCACCTGGCCCATGCAAAGTCCTTGAATGGAGGATACAGGTAGCAAGGGAACATCTACAGAAAGTTGGCAGGTCTGAGGCTGTCCCAGGAGGAAGTTACAATGTGAAAACACTGACAGTGGTTTATCATGTTAGCCAAAGGTTGCAGCAATGAGCTAGGATTCAGAGTGACCAGTTGTCTACAAAGTCTTGTGAAAGAAAACTGCTGGTGTTGTTTTGGAAGCCCCATAATGACAATTTAAAAATATTTGCAAAGTTCCAATTGAGAATCCTATACCTTTGGTAATTTTATATCCAGTATCTGTGTGGAGGAGTCAGTAAGAAGGGAAGCACAAGTGAGGGTAGTATTGAAGAAAGTGGAAAGAATGCAAGAAACATTGACTTGTGGGAAGAAAGATGGATACCGTACCTTAAGAAAATAACAAAACAGCGAAGTACTATGTTCATTTTTAAATCTAAGACTTAAAACTAAAACATCCATCTCTTCAAGCTTGTTATTTATTTTTTTTTAAAGAGGTGCAAAGCAAGTTTATTGAGCTAAAGCTGCCTTAATGCAGGAGTAGCACCAAAAGAGGTTTCTGCTCCGTTATTTTTTTCTTTTCTTTTTTTTAAAGCATGTATTTGCTTTGTGCAAAGCCTTGTATGAGGACTGGCAAGCAAGAAATTCTTGCTAGGAGTTGTGGTACATGGAGAACATTTAAACTACACTGCCATGATTCTCATATTTGTTAATGTCAGTGTTTTCTTTTCAGTCCTCAGGCAGGTTTTAATGATATTAAGAGTTCAATAGTAGGCCAAGTTTCAATTACAAGAGCAAAGACTCATAAGGCTAGTCATCAATAACAAGAACCCATCAGTGGATCCTCCTTTGCAAGACACTGCCCCTGCACTCGGGGGACTGTTTCTGCTCCCTTGGAGAACGTGGCAGAGCTCTCCAGGCTGGGAATTCAGATTCCTTCATTTATTGAGTGATTGTCTACCCACCGTGACCATGCCCCACCCCTTGATCATTTGAACAATTTTATATATCTTTCATGTATATTCAGATGAGCTTACTCCCATGAATCCCCTATTCCAGACATTCCCCACCAATAATCCTCTGCAGTACCCATTGTAACCCTTCTGTGATCTAAACCTTCCTTGAAGATGAAGCCCATATAATAACCAAATAGAATTAATAGGAAAATGAAATAATAATGATAAGCTTAAATGCAAGAGATAAAATACAAGGAAACTCAGAAAAAAAGAACTAAAAATAAAATATTATTAACGGATTGGGACATTCAAAAAAAGAAAATGGGAAAAAACAAAAAAAAATTTTTTTTAAATTATTTTTTATTTTCAGTTTTTCTCCTTTTATCACTGCATTATCGGATGTCCAGTGTGTACCGTGACACCTTCCCCCTCTCATTCCCCAGTGTCTCCCAAATTTTCATTTAGTTTTCAAAGAAGATTTAGGTCACAGCAAAGTCACACACTGAATACTAGAGATTCCCCTGTGCCCAAACTCCCTCCCCCCTCCCCACCCCATATTAAAAACTTTTTTTTTTTTTTGTGGATGGTAGCATTGTTATAACTGTTATACAGATAGTGAAACATAGCTACTAAACATTGTCAATGGCTTACAGTATAGTTTACAATTTAGACGGTACAGCTTAATAATATTTGATGATATTTACCATGTCCTGTGTCCACTACTGTAATGTAATGAAAAACATTTCCCATGACCACTAAATACCCTGTTTGATCTTTTCTGTTCCTTCCTCCTCATCCCCCTGGGGCATATGACACTCCCCTGTCTTGACTCATGGGATGACAAGATTCATAGTTACATGCCCTGGGTATTCTAACCTGCCCTTCCTAATCTACCCACCTGTCAACGCTGCACCACCAAATCCAGTAATATCACTACCCACCTGTCCTATCCTTCAGTATGCAACTATACCCTATCACTTTACCATAGATTATGTGCATATGGGTGATGGCTCAAAGCCTACTCTTCTCTCTCTCTCTCTTGTTAACCTATCTTTCAGACAGTGGATCTCAGAGACTGCTCACTTTCCTCAATTCAAATCAGTGAGGTCATATACTTTTCATCCTTCAGTGCTTGGCTTGCTTCACTCAACATAAGGTCTTCAAGATTCATCCATGTTATTCCATGTGTTAGCACTTTATTCCTTCTAACAGCTGAGTAATATTCCATTGTATGTATGTACCACATTTTGCTTATCCATTCATCTGTTGATGGACACTGGGGCTGATTCCAGCTTTTAGCAATTGTGAACAATGCTGCTATGAACATTGGTGTGCATATATCTGTTCGTGTCTTTGCTTTCAATTCTTCTGGGTATATACCCAGCAGTGGAATCGCTGGATCATACGGAAGATCTATTGTTAGTTTTCTGAGGACCAGCAGTGGATGAGGGTTCCTATTCCTCCACATCCTCTCCAACACTTATAGTCTGCTGTTTTTTTAATAGCTGCCATTCTGATGGGTGGAAGATGGTATCTCATTATGGTCTTGATTTGCATTTCCCTAATAGTTAGCGATGTTGAGCATTTTTTCATGTGCCTTTTAGCCATTTGTATTTCTTCCTTGGAGAAGTGTCTTTTCAGGTCACTTGCCCATTTTTTAAATGGTTTTTTTGTCTTTTTATTTTCGAGGTGTAGGATTTCTTTATACATGAAGGATATTAGGCTCCTATCAGATATATGGTTGCCAAATATTTTCTCCCATGGGGTAGGCTGCCTTTTTATTTTCTTAATAATGTCCTTTGAGGTGCAAAAGTTTTTAATTTTGATGAGATCCCATTTATCTATTTTTTCTCTTGCTGCTTGTGCTTTGGCTGTGAACTTCATGAAACCATTTTCTATTACAAGGTCCTGTAGATGCTTCCCTACATTATCTTCCAAGGTCTTTATGGTTTTGGCTCTTATATTTAGACCTTTGTCCCAGGAGGGGACATTTGTATAAGGTGTGAGATGGTATTCTTCTTTCATTCTTTTGGATATGGATATCCAGTTCTCCAAGCACCATTTGTTAAAGAGGCCATTCTTTTCCAACTGAGTGGGCTTGGTGGCCTTGTCGAATACCAGATGACTGTATAGGTGAGGATCTATATCAGAACTCTCAGTTTGGTTCCATTGGGTCTATTCTTGTGCCAATACCATGAAGTTTTTTTTTTTTTTTTTTTAAAGATTTATTTATTTATTTATTTATTTATTCATTTATACCCCCCTTGCTGCTTGTGCTCGCTGGGTCTGCTAACCACGCCGTGCAGGCGGGCTTGCCTTCACCAGGAGGCCCCGGGAACCGAACCTGGGGCGTCCCATATGGTAAATGGAAGCCCTACTGATTGAGCCACAGCCGCTTCCCACCATGCAGTTTTGATCATTGTAGCTTTGTAGTATGTTTTAAAGTCAGGTAATGTGATACCTCCAACTTAATTTTTCTTTTTCAATATGTCTATGGCAATTCGGGGCCTCTTACCTCTCCAAATATATTTTGTGGTCAGTTTTTCCAGTTCCTTAAAAAATACAGTATTGATTTTTATTGGGGTTGTATTAAATCTGTATTAGTTTGGGTAGGATAGACATCTTGATGATGTTTAGTCTTCCTATCCATGAACAGGGAATATTTTTCTATTTATTTAAGTCTTCTTTGATTTCCTTTAACAGTGCTGTGTAGTTTTCTGTATATAAGTCCTTTACATCTTTAGTTAAATTTATTCCTAGGTATTTGATTCTTTTAGTTACTATTGTAAATGGTATTTTTTTCTTGATTTCCTCCTCAGATTGCTCATTATTGGTGTACAGAAATGCTACTGATTTTTGAGCATTTGCTCTTATAGCCTGTGACATTAGCAAGTATTTTGTTGAGGATTTTAGCATCTAGGTTCATTAGAGAAATTGGTCTGTAATTTTCCTTTCTTGTGGTATCTTTGTTTGGTTTTGGTATTAGGGTAATGTTGGCATCATAGAATGAGTTAGGCAATATTCCTTCTACTTCTATTTTTTGGAAGAGCTTAAGCAGAATTGGTGTTAGCTCTTTCCGGAATGTTTGGTAGAATTCAGCTGTGAAGCCATCTGGTCCTGGGCTCTTCTTAGTTGGGAGATTTTTGATGACTGAATCTACCTCTTTACTTGTAATTGAACTGTTGAGTTCATCAATTTCTTCTTTCATCAATGTAGGCTATTTGTGAGTTTCTAGAAACTTGCCCATTTCCTCTAAATTATCATTCTTGTTGGCATATAATTTTTCAACGTATCCTCTTATGATACTCTTTATTTCTGTGGGGTCAGTAGTGATATCACCTTGCTCATTCCTTATTTTGTGTATTTGCATCTGTTCTCTCTTTTTCTTTGTTAGTCTGGCTAAGTGTTTGTCAATTTTATTGATATTCTCGAAGTGCCAGCTTTTGGTTTTGTTTATTGTTTCTAGTGCTTTCTTATTCTCTATTTCATTTAGTTCTGCTCTAGTCTTTATTTCCTTCTTTCTACTTCCTTTAGGTTTAGTTTGTTGTTGTTGTTCCAATTCCTCCAAGTGTGCAGTTAGGTCTTCAATTTTAGCTCTTTCTTCTTTTTAAATATATGTATTTATGGCTATGAACTTCCCTCTCAGGACTACTTTCGCTGCATCCCATAGGTTTTGACATGTTGTGCTGTCATTTTCATTAGTTTCAAGATAGTTAATGATTTCTTTTGAGATTTCCTCCTTGACCCACTGTTTGTCTAAGAGTGTGTTGTTTAACTTCCATATCCTTGTGCCTAACCTGTTTCTCTGGCCCTTAGTGATTTCCAGTTTCATTCTGTTGTGGTCAGAGAAATCACTTTGTATAATCTCAATCTTTCTGAATTCATTGAGAGTTGTTCTGTGGCCTAGCATGTGGTCAATCTTGGAGTATGATCCATGTACACTTGAGAAGAATGTAAATCCTGCTGTATTTGGGTGTAGTGTTCTGTATATGTCTATTAAGCCCAGGTCTTCTAATGTATTGTTGTGAGCCTTTGTTTCTTTATTGATTCTCTGTCTAGATGTTCTGTCTAATGATGATAATGGTGTATTAAAGTCCCCCGCTATAATTGTAGAGGCATTTATTTCTCCACTTAGTTTTTTCCAGAGTTTGCCTCATGTATTTTGAGGCACCCCTATTAGGTACATAAATGTTTATGATTGTTCTCTCTTCTTGAGAGATTACTCCTTTTACTAATATGTAGTGTCCATCTTTGTCTCTTACAATAGTTTTGCATTTAAAGTCTATTTTGTCTGATATTAGAATAGCTACTCCTGCCCTTTTTTGGCTATTATTAGCTTGTAAAATGGTTTTCCAGCCATTCACTTTCAGCCTCCTTGAATCCCTGGGTCGAAGGTGGGTTTCTTGTAGGGGGAGTGGTCATCATCATTCCAGTCCCCTCAGGAGTGGGAGAAGAGCTATAGACCAGAGTGGACTTAATGGTATTCTGTTTTAGACATATTGTGACTCAAGCAATGGAAGAAATTATAACAGTGAGGTGGAACCAGTGGCCACTGGATGCTTTCGGGGCAGTGAGGGGAAGGGCAGTTGTAACACAGGGCCTTTTTCAAGACTTGGGGATTGTCCTGAGTGACGTTGTGGCAACGGATATAGGCCATTTTACATCAGCATATACCATGCAGAACTGTGTGGGAGAGAGTGTGGTCTACGATGTGAACTGTGGTCTATGCTTAGTGGCAAAGCCCCAGGATGTGTATATCCATTGCAGGTGATTTGCCATACTAATGAAAGATGTTTATGTGAGATGTTATGGGAGGTATGGGAGGTGGAGATCATGGGAATACCTGTAATTTTTGTGTAACATTTATGTAATCTAAGCATCTTTTAAAATATATATGAAAAAAATAACATTAATGTAAGCAAATGTACATATACACATATATATCTATATATCATTTTACAAATATTGGTTTGTATTGTGAAAAATTTGATTTTTACCCACAATAAAAAAAAAAAGAGTTCAATAGATCAGATTTATGGAGTAATAACAAGTCAGAGGGTAGTAAAAGATTGGCAAACTAAAGGGATAAATACATCTTTCACAATTCAAGAATCACTGCAGCAGCTCAAGATTGGACTTATGTAATGACTGTACCTGCTTTCTCCTTAAACTTAATGAGACTTTTCATAGATATTTCCAAAAAAATTCCTGGCCTGTTTTCTCTCTCAGATAAGGCACACCTTCTTCCCTTTGCAACATTCCTTCAGAGAGCCTAAAATACATAATCCCCTTTAGATCAAATGTGAGTGATTTATTCTTCTTCACAATCTCCATCATCTTTCTCAAATTAACCCCTCCACCTCTTCTGTGGCTTGCAGGGTCTTCTCTGGTAGGTAACTCTTAATCTGCAATCTCTTTAGTCCCACCATGTTTTTCTCCTCAGTTTAGGGATCATTTGTCTTTAAAAATACTAACATAGAAAAATCTACATTTGACCCCGTTGTCCTTTCCAATGTTTGTCTCATATAGCGAATTCCTTTTTCTCTAACAAGACTTTTCTAAAATCATCTATTCCTTTGCCATTTCATGAAAACCATCCTTGACTAATCTTGTACTTTAGCACACAGGGTGTACTTTCATCTATAATTATTCTGTACGTTTCCCTCTAGTCTTATATGGGGGTAGACTGTGCATCTTGCCTGCCCAAACGATTGTTAGAGTTCTTCAAGGAAGGGAATTATATTGTCTATGTTGTTACCCCAGATTTTCTAATGCCATGCCATGCACATGATAAATGAACCCAACTTTAGATCGAAAATTCATGTGGGTAGGCTCTCAGTCTGTTTCATTCACTGCTTTACACCCAGGCTCTAGCAAGATGAGAGGCTCATAGTAAAAACTTGTTGAATGAATGAATTACTGGAAATATTGTTACTGTGTGAATACATAAAAAGAGGCTACTATGGCATATGGTTTTGTGATGAGCTTTGGGTTCTAACCTGATAGGTGTATGATGCCAAAACAAACATTCCATTTAATAAAACATTCAGCTACATAAATAAAGAAGTATTAGATTATAATGCAAAGTATAAAATAAATATCCATGAAGCCATACTAATATAAACAAATGATTGAATATATAAACAAATGAAGAGAAGAGATAAATCTCCCATGCAGAAGAATTCCAAATAATTTAAGTAGCTACTCCCCTTCAAGGATGTGGGGCATAACTCCTGCTTTATTCTGGTAGGTTGCTGAAATGGGTTGACTTTTACAATGGGGATTTATTTGCACTGCAAGCTTACAGTTTTGAGGGCATGAAAATGTCTAAATAAAGGCATCATCAGGCAATGCCTTCTCCCCAAAGACTGGCTGCCAGCGATCATGGACTCCTCTGTCACGTGGCAAGGCACATGGCGGCATCTGCTGGTCTCCCCCTTCTTTTCTGGGTTTCATTGCTTCAACTTCTGGCTTCCTCTGGCTTTCTCTCTGTTCATCTGAATTCATTCTGTTTATAAAGGACTCCCATAAGAGAAGTAAGACCCACCCTGGGCCACACCCTAAATGAAGTAATCTAATCAAAAGGCCCTTAACTGAAGTAACCTAATCAAAAGGTTCCATGCACAATGGGTTCACATCCACAGGAATGGATCAGCTTTAAGAACATGATATACTGGGGAGTATAAAGTCACAACTCCCCTCTCCTTAAATGTGGGCTGTTCAGAGTAGTTTCCTCCAAAGAGCCAAGAATGGGAAAAGAGTCACTTTACAGTGGAGAAAGCTGACAAACACGCCCTAGCCAGGTGATCCAGGTCAACATCAACAGTGCTAACCAGACTGATAGGATGACTTTGATATGATGTGGTGAGAACGGCATTTCACCTCTGGTCTTCTCCCCCGCAAACATGTAACTCCAGTCCAATCGTTAGAAAAATATCACACAAATCCCAAATGAGGAACATTCTATAAAATACCTGACCATTATCCTCAGAACTGTCAAGGTTATTAAAACAAAGGAAGTCTGAGACACTGTCACAGCCAACAGGTGCCTAAAAAGACATGATGGAAAAATGTAATATGGGATCCTGGAACAAAAAAAGTACACTGGGGAAAAACTAAGAAAATCTGAATAAAGTATAGGCATTAGTTAATAATAATGTATCAATACTGGCTCATTAATTGTAACAAATGCATCATACTAATGTAAGATGGCAAGAATAGGGGAAACTAGGTGAAGGTTAAATGGGAATTCTGTATTATCGTCACAACTTTTCTGTAAATCTAAAAGTGTTCTATAAAAAATAAAGTTTATGTTCTAAAAATTTCAAACGTCCAAATCTGGTTTTGTTTCCATTTCTTGAGTTTATCAGACATTTTGGTGTCATGGTTGCAAATGTTTCAACAGCAAATTCCTGTTGCAATCACAACAGCTTCAATTACAGTGTTAATATCAAATATAAACACAATCCAGTTGCAGTTTGCATGAAGTCACAATCCTCACTCCAGAAGTAAAGAAAGAGACCCAGGGTTAATGACATTAAACATTGCTATAACATTTGCAGGCAAATCTCTCCCCCCCCCCAATATATTCCTTTTTTAATAAAAAATTTAAGAGGATTAAAATGAACTTTCCAGAAGTTGCAAGAACATGCTATTTTTAAACAAACTTTGCAATATTGATTCTGGATATGGATAGTGATAAAATGTCCTCTGGACAAGTATCCACCTAAGAGCCCCAATCATTTCAATGGGCTTGGGCCAATTTTCTTGCTTCTCAAATGGGTTCAATTTTGCTCTTTTTAAAAATGTGTGTTAAGAAGGCAAGATGAGCAATAAGCAGCTCCACCCTCAGCCACCTGTCAGCATCAGGACACAAGCAATTCAGGTAGAGAGGCTCAGTGTTCAGCAACCCTTGGGTTTTTGTTTGTTTCATTTTCTAAAGATTAGTGTAAATATGAGTGACTCTGGTGAAGCAAATTCCTTGTACATCTCATGAAATTCTGTATGAATTTAGAAAGTTTGCCAGAGCCATTTTATAAGAAGACATACTTTATTTCTTGTTACTCTTGGTCAAAATATTTTCGATCTACTTATTGTGTTGAACAGATATTACATTCATATGGTTAAAAAATTCAAAAAATTACAAAAAGGTGTCTGATGGAAAACCTTCAACCTGGTTCCCCAGCTCACCTGGTCCTCCTTGCACTGGCAACTATATTTCTTATATGTAATTCCAGAAACATTTTATCCAGCTGCAACATATATTCATTCACATGTATATGACTACTTTTCCCCTTATTATTTTTTCCCTTTGTTAACAAGTGGTAATGTATCACAGACACTAGATTGTTTTCTATGTAATAATATATAGTAGAGATTGTTTAATATCAACACATAGATTTCTCATTTCTTAGAGCAGTTTAGTAGTCCATTGTAGGGTTATAAGATAAATTATTTAACCAGTCCCTTATTGATGGAATTTAGGTTGTTTCCCACCTTTTGCTACTGCAGCCAATGCCATGATGGTCAACCTTGAACATATTTTATTTCAACCATATATTTGCAGAATAAATTCTTAGAAAAATAACCATGCCAAAAGATAGATGCATTTATAATTTTAATAACTACTGCCAAATTCCCCATAGAAGTTGAAGCCAATTTACACTCCCATTGGCTTTTTATAAATGCTTATTCTCCTACTCCTTTGCTACCATAGCATGCCAGACTTTTTTTTTTTAAACAATCTGAGAATTGGAAAAATAGAATCTAAGTGTAGTTTAATTGGTATTTTTCTTATTATGGGTGAGGTCAAGAAGCTTCTCATATATTTTTGTTTCTGTGAACTTTTCCTTAAAGTGCCCTCCCCCAGTTTTCCATGGGGACTTGGTCCATTTCTCATTGACATTAGGACCTATTTATGTATTAGGTATATTACCTCTTTGATATGGATTACAAATATTTTTCCCATTTGTTATCTTATGGTGACCACTTTAACATGGAATTTGGATTTATTGTCAATTGGCTTTACCTTGGATCCATTTAAGTACTTATTTTTAAAAAAATATCAAGTAGCTGGTAATTTACATGGCTTTATCCAGTGGTATGGACATGTGAGACACCATTATATTAAGTTACAAATGTCAGTGCCATTTTGGTTCTCTTGGTAATGAATAAGCAGGGTTTGTTTCTCCACCTTGTAGAAGCTTTATGGAACTTGTAATCCTATCTACCAATAATAGAAAGTGAGTAACAGTGATAAATTTAAATATTTGCTATATATAACTCTATTTTTGTCATGCTGACAAGATCTAAAGTTTGTTTCCTAAATACTCTTGGTAAAAACAGCAAGTTATAAATATCTCATGAATATAGCTTTCACTGACTGCTTTGGTCCAAGCATCTTGCATTAGGATTTAATTACGTTTTATGGAAAAATATATACTGCCCTTTCTGGAATTAAACAAGCATCTGGATGTTGGCTAACCTTTCCAGGGACATCACCATCATCCTTTGTTCTCTGAAGTTAGTGGGAGAACAGAACTTTGGAAACACATCATTCGATAGATGCATTCGCAATGGCTGTTGGGCTAGCCACTAGCAAGGGAAAATGATGGCGGTGCTATTTGGTCATGTCAGGACATCTCACCTGCTCCATCCCTCTCTGCTGGAATCAGGGCCTCAGGGAAGTCCACACACCATTCAACATAGAACCTCAGTGAGTAGATACTCCATCCCCCCGCTGGGGAGCGGCTGTGTAGTTAACATTTGGAAAAGTGGTTTTCTGCTGCTCAAAAATGTGTGGTTTATCGTAACCGTAAAAAATTTCAAATTATTGGGATTAGCCCCTCTCTCCTTTCCTGTGTGCCTTCAATTAGCTGCATAAAAGCAAACCTATGGCTTTAGAACCAAAAATAGCTGGAGAAAAGTGACGCAGATTTCACCAAGATGAAAGCGTGGAATCCAGAAGCCTAATTAAAAGCAACTGAGAAACCAATATTTGATACAGAGTTTACTCACCTGAAAAAATAAACCAAGAGCTACAGTGAGGCTTTACTGGAGGGTTGTGGGAAAGGGGCTGAGAGGTTTCCCACAGGTCACAGGAAGGTTCTGCTCTGTGAGAACAGAGAACCTGACTGTTCCTTCATCTTTGGAGTCAGGGGAAGGTCAGCCAGGGAGCTGGGTAACCACACGGGGACTCCTTGACACGAGTCAATTAACAAGAGAGAATCCTACTTTCCTGGGATGGCAAAGGGGACGTTTGTCTATCCCCAAACACTTTGCTTTTTTAAAAAAAATCTTGAAATGTGCATGATTAGCTAAACAGCTTTTTTCCCAGATTATAAAGGCTTCTTTTTCTTCTCGCACTTCTTCCCCTCCTTACTTCTCCAACATCATCTTTCTTAAATTCATAAGCTTTTCTGTACACTCAGCATATGGATTGTTTTTAATGGCAGAGCTATCAAAGACTCACTCCTTTACCAGGAGGAAAATTCCCCTGGTTTTGAGATAAATCAAGGCCCATGGTCAATCGGAGACGAAAGAAGTAAATGAATCCCTCTTTCATACATTGCATATTTTTAACCTTCAAATCCACACTCCAAATGGAACCCTGGCAAATAAAAACAGTCTCAGTGCTTCCTCCAAATGCAATTGCCATCTTGTCCAAGATTTTATTTGGTGGCAAGGGAAAGGAATGAACCTCATTTTCTTGGCCCTTCACTGCTGGGGGAGACGACCTTCAGGATGTTCCATTCCAAGTTTGATATTCATTACCTTGGGCTAGCGTGGGAGGTGGAGGGATGTGGAAAGATATATACGGTGTCTCACAACAAGTGCAGTGGTTTTTGTCACCGCAGAGAAATAAAATTACGGGACTGCTTGCAAAACTCCTTATTCAGGAGGCAGAAACACAGATACGTTCTTCACCCTGCACTTTGTCAAATGTGATCCATAACCCTGTGAAACTATTAACCCTGGATATCAGCCACCATTTTTAACACAGAAGGGACTTCAGAAATAATATCCTGATAAGGTTATTTGACATTCTGCTGCCTTCTCTTAAATACTTGTGGGACCACCGTGTACTCAAGCTCTGCTGCATGTGACAGAGAGGTTTCATATTAAATATTGAAGATGCAACCCAGAGTTGACTGTCTTAAGAGAACATATTTATGTTAACACAGGAACATCCACTTATGTTCCCTGAGTGATGCTCTTTTTTGCCTTCTTTCTTTCTTTTTCCTTCCCCATTCCCTCCCTCCCTCCCGCCCTCCTTCCTTCTCTCCCTCCCTCCCTTCCTTTGTGAATCCTTCATAAATCCTCTCCATCTGAAGCTAAGCAGGCATTTAAAGATTGTCACCCTCTTGTGTGGTACAATAATGTGGCTACTTGCTTTGTCAAATAACTTTTTGCTCTTGTTGTGTAATTTGGAGACTTCAAAGGTGGAGATTTAATCCATCATATTTTTCAGTAAATCTGTACAAGTTTCCCTTCTTGCTTTAATTTTCCCCTTTTATCCTTGATTTCTCAGTGATTCTCCCATTCCTACCCTGGGACCCAGTATAATGCATTTTACATATGTCCCTGAATGGTCAGGTATCCTTTATTTTAATGAAACACACTGGGTTGCTTTGTATGCATATATGATTTAACTTGAATAAATGGCCTGGTGGTGCCAATTGCATTCATTCTCTTTATTACTGCTCCCACAACTCTACACTTCTAAGGTCTCTCCAAGATGCTACACATATATCCCATTGCTTCTTACTGTGTCATAGGATTCCATAGTTCCACATGCCACACTGATCTCAGCTACTACTCAGCTCTGCAAACCCAATTACTATGGTGAGAGGCTACCTTCAGATAGGAAAGATAGATGAAGCGCTAATAATATAAGGGCAATCACTGCCCTTGAAGAAATGTAAAAACCTGATGGGAGGTAAACAATTGGGCTTATGTCCCTCTGCCTTGTACCTACAGGCCTCCCTGGGATTTTCATCTGTGGCACACTCCACAGTTGGAATTACACAGCTGTCCTTGTGGTCATTTATTAAATATCTGAGCACTCCTAGTGCATGGGACTAAGACTGCTTGTTCACTGCTGTGTCACCAGTGCCTGGCCTCGGGGGAATGGTAAGAGTGCAATAAGTATGTATTGGGTGAGTGTAGGAATAAGTGGCTAAGTTAATAATGATAATTGCATAATGACTAAGGGCATGGGCTTGGGCACCAGACATACAATGTTCAATCCTGGCTATCCCACTGGAGAACACAGGAGCCTTCTGCAAATCTTTTTTCTCTCCTGAAGAATGGGATACCTGGACGTCCCCACAGAGTTTTCAGGATGACTGGGTATTTTAGTCTGCTAGGCTGCAGAAAGCAATATACCAGAAATGGGGATGGCTTTTACAAAGGGGATTTATAAGCTCACAAGCTTAGAGTTCTGAGGCTGAGAAAAACGTCCAATCAAGGCATTATCAGATGATGCTTTCTCCCCAAAGACTGGCTGTTGGTGATCCTGGACTCCTCTGTCACATGGCAAGGCACAAGGCTGCATCTGCTGGTCTCTCCCTTTTCTTCAGGGTTTTGCTGCTTTCAGCTTCTGGCTTCTGTGGTTCTTTCTCTTCTCCTTGTGTGAATTTCATTCTCTTATAAAGGACTCCAGTAAGAGGATTAAGACACACCCTGGGCCATGGCTTACTGAAGTAAACTCATCAAAATGCCCTATGTACAATAGGTTTACACCCACAGGAATGGATCAGCTTTAATAACATGATTTTTTGGGATCCATCCAGCTTTAAACTGTCACACTAGATGATATGATGAGGTATTCTAGCAGGTGGTAGGATCTCAAAGAAAAGAACTATTACCCAATCCAATGCTGTAAAGGTTAAGAGTTAAACTACAGATAGCAGCATAAACAGCTAGAGTTATAGGCATTCAGGAGATGGTAGAGATTAGAATGGTTTTCTCCTTCATGTGCAAGTGGACTTAATGGAAATAGAAGCTAAAAGCAGTGAAAATAAAAGTCAGTGCCCTTATTAGTTGGACACAAAGAGGCTTCAACTCAGGGTAATATGGCTTATAAAATTAGTACCATGGGTTGCCAGAGCCTGCCATTTCATACCAGACTGAGAAATGCCAAACAGTCAGACTTTTAAAGAAAAATCATACCTACCCCTCTTGGGAATAGGGACCCAGAGGAAGAGGCATTTCAGATTCATCAGATGTTAAGATGATCAAACCCAAAGTTCTCGTTTTTGATGGTTTGTGGACTGGTTGCATTACAGATGTTACACAAAACTATGGGAGGAGCAAGAAAAAGAAATGGAGTAAGTAGAAAACAGGATGTGAAGTTCAGGCGTTTTGACTTGAACGGGGGTCAGCAAGCCATAGCCTGCATTTGTAAATAAAGTTTTATTGGAACACAGCCATGTACATTTGCTTGCATATTGTCTATGGCTGCTTTTGGATGGCAGAATTGAGTCCTTGCAATAGAGACCATCTGACTCACAGAGCCTGAAATATTTACTATGTGGCCTTTCACAGAAAAAGCTTGCTGACCCCTGGACTAGAAGGAGAGGGCATAGGAGATCGGCGCTAACTATGATTTAACAGTGAACCCTCTTCCTCAGTAGGTCAGATGAAACGGAGAGGAAATAAAGGGCTTAGGAAGCAAAATCTAACCTCCACATTTTTGATCATTAGAAGTCTGTATGAAAAGACTTTTCTTTTAATCTTTAAATAACCCTGCACATAAGTCCTTGTGCTGCTCAGGTTGGCCAGATCAGGTAATTAGATTTTGACAAATGTTGGCTCCAAAAATCTCTGCTGAGGTACTCTATGTTCTCAAAGCCTGGCTTCCCACCTCCGGATGGAAAACAAACAAACAAAAACTAATCTTTAAAGAATTTGGACAGCCTCTGTGCACTCCTAAATCACCTCTTACTAACCTCCATTCACAACTGTGGAGAGACCTATAATTTATTTAGGGAAACATGGACAAGGAACCAAGCTCAAAAGTGCAACGTGCAATTTGACCTGGAGCACACAGAGCCCCTCTTTCAAACCCTGCAGCTCTCCAGGGTATATTTATGGAAAACAGCCCACAAACAGTCCAGAGGCACACGCACATAGGAAAAGCTCCCAGAAGCACATCTGCCCTTGCCAAACTTGGTTTCCAGGTTGTCATGCAGATGTTTCCCACAAAAAACATCTTCTTCACCATTGCCATGTAAGAAGCAGAAACATTTGTAAGAATATAGACTAAATGAGCAGAGAATTTGAAGATAGGGGGTCTGAGTCCAGAGTGTCCTCACTTTTGAGGATGAAAGGTTGAGTAGCTCACTTCATCTTCCTTTTTTTTTTTTTTTAATACTTTTTTTTTTTTTTTTTTTTTTTTTATCCTTGCCAAGTTATTGAAACTTCATCTTCCTGAACTTTCCAAAGGGGAGATGGTAATACTAACTAGCTCCTAATCCTAGGACTCATTGAGTGGAGACTTTCACAGTCATTTAAGCTGTCCTTGCTAAGTACTGCAAATTTTTATTTGGCTCCTAGACTGGGTGTCTTGCATTCGTAGGCTCAGACAACCCTCTCAGTATGATAGCTCCTTTATCTGATGCCCTCTTTCAGTTTCTTAGCACTCCCTTTCTCCAGAAACTCAAGAGGCATACAGGATTGTACAAGCAAGCATCCCTCTCTGCAGATGCTTCTAGACTTGCCGGGAATACCTCCCTCTCTTCTAAATACGGTGGATTCCTGACCAGCTAGTTCTATGGGGAATTTAAAAGGGCAATTAATGTATATAATAACCACCTCCATGCTTATTTCCTTAGGAAGAATTTCAGGAAATGGGATTGGTGGCCAAAAATGTTTGTCTTTTACATTCTGACTCACAAGAGCTCTTTATATCTAAAGTTTACTGCTCCTTTAGCTGGAATGTATATGGCAAAATTTTTTTTTGCTTTCTTAAGTGACAATGTTGCTTAGGGAATTTATTCAATGTAGTCAGATCTATTGATGATTTATTTTACAATTCCTGTTGTCGGCGTTACTTTTAGAAAGGACTTTTCAAACATCAAAATTACATAAATATTTACCTAAATTTCTTCTACTACTTTTAAGGCTTCATTTTTACCATTTTATCTCTTTAATCCATGTGGAATTTATTTTGATATTTGGGGTAAGGTAAAAAGTTTACCTAGTTTTTGTCAGGTAGTTTTCCTAGGACATTTAATTTAATAATCTATCCTTTCTCTACTTGTATGAAATGCCACATTTATTATATTAACATAATTACATATACTTAGGTCTATTTCTAGATTTTGTAGTCTCTTAAATCTGGTTTGCCTCTTTTTGCATTAACAGAAGTATGCTTTAACTATCTAGCACAATACATATTAATATGTGGTAATAAAAATAAATTCTCATCATTTTCAGATATATTATTTTCAACTTTTTGTTAGTTATTCTTCACCATTTATTCTTCCAGTTGAATTTTATAATGATGCTTTTAAGTTAAAGTTTTGTATTAGGATCTTGAGATTGTATTAAAACTTCAAATTTGTTTGAGACTAATTTACATGGCTGTAATATGTCCCACTCAGCAACATATTATGTTTTTCCACTTATTCATCTCTCCCACCCCTTTCTTTTTGGTCACTCAGTAAAGTTTTGCAGGTTTTTTTTTCTTAATATATAGGTCTTCTACATTTCCTTTGAGATTTAATTCTTAGATGTTTTATATATTTCAGTGCTATTGTGAACATCTTTCTCATTTCTCTTTAATTATTTTCCAGCATATAGAAAAAGCTTTTGTTTTTTAAAGAATTTTCTGTTTTAACTGGATGTTACACTACACTTGCTAATTAGTTCTAAAATATTGTGGGTGACTTTCTTAATTTTCAGCTACTTCCTTATTACTTGTAGATCATTCTTTTATATATATATATACTTATTAGAGAAATTATGAACTTACAAAACAGTCATGCATAATGTGCAGAATTCCTGTACAACACCCCTCCACCAACACCTTACATTGTTGTGGTACATTTGTTACAGATTATGAAAGAACATCATCAGACCATTACCACCAATAGTCTTGACATTGATGCAAGAATATTACAATATTGCTGTTAACTATAGTCCATAAATTGCATTAATTGTATTTTCCCCATTAATCTCCACATTCGTATCACCTTGTAATAGTGATGTACATTTGCTCTAGTTCATAGAACATTCTTGTATTTGTACTATTAACCACAATCCTCATCCACCTCCAGGCTCACTGTGTTATTCAGTTCCCAGATTATTCTCTAGCTTTCTTTTAATTGAGAGTTACATCCCTATAAACCAGCTGTGTTAGTTATATACTCACAAAAATGTGTTACCATCAACCGTATCCATGTCCACACTTTTACAGTCAAGCTAATTAAAATTCTACATACATTAAACATCAGTACCCCTTCTCAGCCCTCATCCTATCTCCTAGTAACCTATAATCTAGGTTTTAACTCTATGAGCTTATTCTTCATATTCAGTTCTGCAGCTCATTCTTAATTCCATTATATCTGTAGATGATTAAGTGCTATCACAAATATTTATGCCTCTTTTAGCACTCTCTTGTTTTACAACAGTGCTTCAAAATAACAGTAAATATAGGTAGTATCATTTGCCTCCTTTTCTTCAATTTAATAGAATTGTCTTTTATTTACACCCTTAAGAAGGATGCTGCCTGTGGGTTTGAAATAGATATTCTTTATCATATTAAGGAAATATCCAGTCTTGGTGTTCTGAAAGTTTTCATTAGAAATGAATGTTGAATTTCACCAAATGCCTTTTGTTAATCTACTGAGATCATTTGTGAAAGCATCATGTGCTTATCTGCTTAGATGGACAGATTTCCTGCCAATAAATCTCTACCTTAATTCATAGAATAAATTCTACTTAATCATACGTTTGTTCATTGATATTCAAAACTGAAATCTATTTATAGATTTTTTGCTCTTTTTGACAGTTAAGTTACTTGATTCGATTTTCATATCATAGCTGTTCTAAAATTATTTACTATGATTTCTTAAAAGTTCAAAAGGATTTGCTCATAAAACAATTAGTTTATAGGACTTTTTTTGGATATGATTCTTTGATGCCTTTTCTCAATTTCTTCCATGGTATTGGTTTGCTCTAATTTTCAGCATCGCTTTCTTTTCAATTCAATTACATTGCAAGTTTCTATTTAGCAGAGTTATACATAATATAAATGTCAAAACTGTTGCCTCTGTGTTTATAGAGGGCAATGTTGATTTGATGGAAAAAGAAGGTGAAAATCCTCCATGGGCTTTAAGAGGAGGCAACCACTGTGGTCTTGAGACACCTGTGGAAGCCTGAGGATTCTAGACAGCCAGTGTGAACTAAGTTTATGCTGCGTAACGAGCACCATTGCTTCCTCATGCTGCATGTCTAACTTGAGTCATTCCCCAGCCATGCTGGCTGGTAAAGGGTACATCCTGACTTGAACCCCACAATCCCCATAACCAGAGGACAGGCTGCGAAGGATCATTGACAGCTCCTAGAGCTTCTGCCTGCAAGTTTTATGTGTCATGTCCATTCACATTCATTGGTCAAATCAAGGCACATGGCATTGTGGTGGGGAAGTGTGATCCCAGAACGTGCTGGAAGTGAGAACAGCACCCATGACTGGGTGCTGGCTTTAAAACCAACCTTGCCTATGTCGCAGTCTGCCTCAAGCAATACCCAGCAGCTCCGGGTTCTGTGGTTCCTGGCTTACTCCTCCAAAACTGAACCATGTAGGATATTGGGTTCTCTGGAAAAGAAAAGAGGAAATATTTCACGGTGGGCCGCCTTTTTGGGACCCATCAACTCTTTCCCCAGAAGTGACTGTTGGCTTGGGCAGGCTGGCCTTACCAGAAAAGAAACCATGGTCTTGGACAAGGACTATATCTGTGAAGTGATTCAAGAGGATTTCAAAGTTTTAACTATTGATAATTTAATGGGAATGATTTTTTATTAATTGCTGCACTTAAGGACATCCAGAGCTTTCCCAATTGGGGAAAGCTTGTCAGGAGGCAATTACTTCTGTCTGCAAGACTATGTGGTAGAGATACTGTACAAGCAGTTTGGATCTGAATCAATGAGTTTTACCCTTTTCTGGGCTAAAGTTTGGTAAAAGCTGAGGACTATCTCTTAAATAAAAAGTGGATACATGGATTTTTTTTTTGCTTATACTTTCAGTGAATTCATAGTCTGCGTTGCACAGAGCTATGGCACTTCTAACCCTGTCATTCTAAGTGTTATTTTGTATCATTGAACTGTAGAAGAATCACTCTTGGTCAATGATTCCTCACCCATCTTGGGTCTTTTTTGCATATATCCACAGGTTACTAATGACCTTTTCTGATAGTGAATCCCCAAGATGTCCCTGTCAAATAATGTACCCCAACATCCTGCTCCTCACCAGCCTGGAACCCCATCTAGTTTCATGGGGGAAATTCAAATAAATGCTCCCCAATTACATACAGAGAAAGCCCTGATCATATTATGCTATAAAAGGCACCGTCTTCAGGCCCGCCAGGTCTTCTTTAGCTCCCCACCTCCCTAGTTAAGCCTCATGCTCCTGATGAGTCCCCTTTGTGGTCCTGCAAGGCAGGCTGCGACTTTGACTCTAGGACCTGTGAGCATAATAAAATTTCTTTCAAGTAGCTCCTGTGTCTCTCCTTCTTGCCAGGCTTTATCATGATAAGACCCTCCAAAATCACCCCACTAATCTGCCATTGCTTCAATGACTGTGATGAGGGTGAGGGACAGCAGTGGACATTGTGTAGCAGCGGTAGCTAGACCAGTCTTGGGGAGGGGGAGGCCCTGCTGTTGGGCCCTGCACAGCCTCCATCCCTGCCCCCGTGGCTACTCTATTTGAGTAGCCATTGTAACTGCATGTCTGGGTGCCTGCAGACCTATAAAAAAGGAGTAGTAATTTGTCTTCTGTAAGAGAGGAATCACCAAGACCAAGGAATGGCCTAAAATATTGCACTTTAGGAGAAGAGAAGAAAAAAACATTAGGATCAACCCTAACCTTGGGCAGGGCCTTCAAATATGGAGGGCACCAAAAGCCAGCTCCTCTTCCCACCACCTGGCTCAAAAACTAGGCCCTGGAAAATGAGAGGCATGGGTAGCTGATGAAGGCCTGGGGTCTCCAAATGCACACATTTCCCATGACTCAGTTGGGGTTGGATAAAGCCTGAATGCACCATGGCTGTACGTGGCCAGGTGGTATACACTGATCTTAGATGGGCTTCTCTTGAAGAAAGTACAGTGCTCGTGTTTCAAGAAGAGCTAGCTCCAAGTATCTTAAAAGAATCATTCCCCATAATACTCATGAAATCCAAAATGACAGACCAACTTTTTTCATTTTTCAGGCAAAGAACAGAAAGCCGAAGTAATTTTCTCAGAGCTAGAGAATGCTGAGAATGAAGCTGAGGTCTCCTTGCTGTTGGTATAGAATTAAATCAGCTTCCAAACCTGACATATGGCTGGTCCTTCTGTGGATGCTCTGATCCCCTCTAATTCCCTAATGCATTTCTCAGAATATTTTGGATTTTGCTTTATTTTCTTAAACCTCCTTATGTTTCCATTCACTTTATTTTAACAACTTTTATATTTTCTTTTAATGAATTTTCTTCTGAAGCCTTTTCCATGTGAAGGAAAGTGTGATATGGGTTGGGAGTAAGCCATGTCTCTGTGGCCCACTTGCTTTGACAGGGAAAGTGATTTTCAATAGGAAACTGTTGCTTGCCAGTTTTTAGACCTGCAGCTCATGGTGCAATGAGGAATCACAGTGAGGGGCTGGGGTTCTCACATGTCCCTACAACTCCTTTCCCTCATAATTCCCCCACCCTAGAGGGGTCTATTCCCTTATTATGAGCTGGTATGGGTATGGTGGTTTAGAGCTG
Organism: Tolypeutes matacus; assembly: GCA_026826555.1. Taxonomy (NCBI): domain Eukaryota; kingdom Metazoa; phylum Chordata; class Mammalia; order Cingulata; family Chlamyphoridae; genus Tolypeutes; species Tolypeutes matacus. The sequence continues at coordinate 15,272,988 of JAKSZT010054399.1, forward strand.
ATAGACCCCAGAAAAACATAACCTAATCCATTCCTGTGGGTGTGAACCCATGGTGAGTAGGACCTTTTGATGAGCCTATGTACTTAAGGTGTGACCTACCTCAATCAGGATGGGTCTTAATCCTATTACTGGAGTCCCTTATAAGCAGAATGAAATTCAGGCCCAGAGAGAAAGCCACAGGAGACAAGAAGCTAAACATCAACAGAACCTGGAAGAGAAGGGAGAGACTAACAGATGCCGCCATGTGCATTGCCATGTGACAGAGGAACCCAGGACCAAGGACTGCCAGCAGCCAGGCCCAGAACAGCAGTCTTGGGGGAGAAAGCATTGCCTCAATGACGCCTTGATTTGGGCTTTTCCCCTAACTTTAAAACCCTGAGCCATTAAATTCCCATTGTTTAAGCTGAACCATTGCATGGTATTTTCTTGAGCAGCCAAGGAAACTAAACAATGTGAGCCTGTGTGTCTCCAACATAAGACTTCCCACAATTGCAATACAATAGTTTACTATGTAATTAGCTGTTTAATACTTGTCTCCATGGCTAGAAGGTATTCTCCATGAAAATGTGACATAAGAGGGACCCCATTCTTAGAAGGGGTCCATGCTTGGTTCAATGCTCTGTTCTTGCTGCCTTAATATTCTTACTAACTTTTGAACAAGTGGCCCTGTGAATTATGTAGCCAGCTGTGGAACTGTCTGTCTTGTTTTTGTTCTTTGATGTATCCTGAGCACAGCACGTTGTAGATAGCCTATATGCAGTAACAATTGAAGGTCATTATTGAATAAACTCATGCAGATGAGCTTGGACTTAGGGTGCCAAGACCTACTGTATGATTTGTTATTGTAGTTAAAACAGACTTGGAGCAGTGGAAGATTGCTTCAGGTTGGGTTCCCACAATGCAGACTCTGGAACAGAGTTGCATGAATTATTGGGGAGTCTTTCTGGGATTAGCCCCTGTTGGGGAGGGGAAGGAAGCAAAACTGGGTAAAGAGAGCAGTTGGGTTATGAAGCTGACAAAAGAAAAGTGCCTCAGCAGCCCCCAAGGAAGTACCGGCTGTTTCCAGGGAAGGAGTGTGATCTTGGCAAGATGGCTTTCCTCAACTGGTGCTTCTTAAGGGAAGGTGATTCTGTCACCAGGGGACATTGGGCAATGTCTGGAAACATTTTCATTGTCACACTGGTGGCATCTAGTGGATCAAGGACAGGGATGCTACTAAACATTATGCAATGCACATTATGGCCCTTGCAAAATAGAATGATCTGGCCTCAAATGTCAATGGCACCAGGACCAGACGATTCCTGAAGAGAGGCTGTCAGCAGGCAGTGCTCTCAGCAGCAGGGCAGATGAGGCTTCCCATCTTGAGAGCCTCTGCTGGAGCAACCTGGTGACCATGGAAGTCTAGCCCTGTGTCACATAGTTTTGGGAGCAACTCTTCCACGATGCTGGGTGGGGTGGGGTGGAGCCTTGCCCTGTATAAGAAGAACGTGGTAGGAAAGACTACAACCCTCACTGCAGCTGGTCTTGAGGCCACAGGTGATCCTTTCCATTCTCAATTTCCCTCATGCTCAGCCTGGGCCTCTGCTGGTCTCGGTGATTTGGTGTTGCTGTCTTTTAAGGCTATTCCTGATGGGAACTGTAGTACAGCAGCAGTCCAATTTTGGCTGGTCATAAGAATCCCCTACACCATTGGGTCAAGGGGAAGCATTGGTGTAATACAGTGGGTGACATGAGGGTCCTCTAGCCTTGTTCATGCCTCATCCCTAAAGTACCAATTTCATCATAGGATGGATTTCTTGGTTGGGCCCACCCAACCTTAAGACTCGATGAATCTGATGAAACTTGGCTCATGATGGGCAGCTCTGATGTTGGGGTCCATTGGTGACATAGTTCTAACTCTCTTTTTTTTTTTTTTTTTAAATTTATTTATTTATTTATTCATTTATCCCCCCCTTGCTGCTTGTGCTCGCTGGGTCAGCTAACCACGCCGTGCGGGCGGGCTTGCCTTCACCAGGAGGCCCCGGGAACCGAACCCAGGGCCTCCCATATGGTAAACGGGAGCCCTACTGATTGAGCCACAGCCGCTTCCCAGTTCTGACTCTCTGACTCTGCCAGGGTCTCAAGCTTACCAGGAGCTGTTTTCCATAAATCATAAAATTGTTTCCACTGCAAATGGTATAGACTCCCATTGGGGCTTGCTACATACTCTACATTGCACATTTTCCCATGTGGAGAACTTCTATCCCATAGTCTGCTAAGTTGTAGGGCCCAAGGGGCAAGACTGTTCCCTGTCACTGTAGCTTGCCCTGCACCCCATTTGAAGATGACAGCCTCTTCATTCACTTGGTGTGGTGGGTTGAGTAGTGCCCCCCAGAAGGAAATGCCCAGGTTCTAACCCTCAGCCCAGTAAATATGAATTGTGACCTTATGTAGCAGTTTGGCATTATTTACGAATTCCAAAAATATATATTGGATTATGTTTGTAAACTGGTCTGTACCTGGGAGTGATTAAATTATGATTAGGGCTTTGATTGGGCCACATCAGTAGGACATTGAGTCCCCACCCCCTTGGGGGGAGGGGACTCACAGATAAAAACTACACAGCGGAGCAGAGGAGTTAGTTGGAGATTTGATGCTGGAGTTTTTGAGCTGGAGCCCTGGGAAGTTAGCACACAGAGGAGCTTGATCGTGAGGAAAGAGAAAAGGCCCCTGGGAAGAGAAACAAGCCGTTCACCTGATAGTCTACAGCTGGTCTTGTGGAGATAGCAGAGAAGCTGAGCCCAGAGAGAAGAAAGCCCTGGGAAGAGAGGAACCCAGGAAGCCTGAACCCTCAGAGACATCGGCAGCCATTTTGCTCCAACATGTGGCAATAGCCTTTGGTAAGGGAAACAACTTGTGCTTTATGGCCTGGTAACTGTAAGCTTCTACCCCAAATAAACACCCTTTATAAAAGCCAACAGATTTCTGGTATTTTGCATCAGCAACCCCTTGGCTGACTAATACACTTTATTTGAAATAGGGTCTTTGAATGTGTAATGAAGTTGAGGAACTAAAGATGAGATCACCCTTTATTTAGGGTGGGCCCTAAACCTAATGGCTGATGTCCTTATAAGAGAGAGCAGATAGAGATATGAGACACATAGAGACACAGAAAAGAAGGCTGTGTGAAGATGAAGACAGAGATTGGAGTGATGTGACCACAAGCCAAGGGACCCCAGGAGCTACCAGAAACTGGAAGTGGCAAGGAAGTATTCTCCCTTAGAGCCTCCAGAGGGAACATGTTTTTGCATACACCTTGATTTCAGACTTCTGGTCTCCAGGACTGTAGAAGAATAAATTTCTGTTTTTGTTTTAAGTCACTTTGTTACAGCCACCCTAGGAAATGTATACAGGTACAGAACATGCTGCCTTGGAAACTCTCAGACACTCGCCGCCTTCTTTGTGGTGGGTGGTGGGTGGTTGAGAGGAAATAATGCACCCTTTGCTTTGGAGGGGATATCCTGGATTCCCCAGTCCCTTTTATTGATGTGGTGGGTCTCTGACACATCCTCACGTTCATCTCCCACTACTTAGGGTGCATGTGTTTCACCATAGCCTGCAATATACTTGCCATGTCCTGCCCGTCTGCTGGTCTGATTATCATGAAGTCATCAACACACTGGACCCATGTGAGGCTCTGAGGTATCCAGGTAGTACATGTCTTTTCAGACTACATCATGACTATTTTGGCCATGATGAGTTTTCATGGTCCTGGGGACAAGACTGTAAATGTGTAGTGTTTATTTCTAGTGAATATGAATTGCTGCTGCTCCTCCTTGAGGGATGGAAAGATCAATGGCCATATTGTTAATCTGCTTTTGCAAAGACATCTCATCTAATGTAGAAGGTACATCTGGGGCTACTGCTTGGTTGGATTTGCAGTAGAACACTGTCATGCAGGATCCATCTTGCTTTTTCATCCTGGCCCTGACATCTAGGATTCATCAGTGGGAAACATCAGGTAAAGTGAATGGAGATTTGGCTGGAAAGCACCTAACCTTTATCATTTACCACTCCAGCCTCATCCCTATTCCCCAGGAGGGAGTATTGCTTTTGGTTTACTAACTTAGCTGAGGGAATGGTAGATCCAGAGGCTTCTACTTGGCTTTTCCTACTATAATGGCTCTTAACTCCACAGGCCAATGAACCAATGTGAAAATGCTCATATATGTTGGAATGGGAATGTCTATCCTATGCCTGTCCCACAATTGTATATTGGAAACAGATAACTTGTTTTCTAGGTTTCACAGGTCCTTACATAAATAGGAATTTTGTCCCAGGACAGACATACTTGTAACTGATTTAAGAAGAATCTGGATTTACTGTTGTTACTAAATGACTTAAGGAGTTTGAGATAGAGGGATTGGGGGAATGCATTTTGAATGTGTGAAGAACATATATCTTTTTGGGATCCAGAGGGCTGACTGTTGTATATTGAATTATATACCCTAATTTAGACATGTCCTTAACCTGTGTGTGTGAACCCATTGTAAATAGGATCTCTTGAAGATGTTATTTTTGTTAAGGTGTGGCTGTAATCTAGATTACTAGAGCCCTTCGTAAACAGAAGAAATTCAGACAAAGTAGGAGAACACCATGGGGAGAGCTGGAAATCAGCAGGAATCCAGAAAGAAATGAGAGAACATTGCCAAGTGACAATGGGCGGTATGGATACCCCAAGGGTCACCAGCAAGCTAATACCAGACTTGGAGGAGAAAGCATCACCTTACTGTTTCTTTGAATTTGTCCTCTCAAAACCATGACCCAATAAATTATTGTTGTTTAAGCCAATCCATTGTTTGGTATTTGTGATAACCACTCAGGAAAACTAAGATGTATGTCTGTTCTAATTATGCATTCAGAGACAAGGAAAATGGCTGTTGTGTAGTTCTGTGAGCCCACTGGACTTGCGGGAACAGACCTGGGCCATGATCTATTTATTACCTGGCTTCCATATGCCCAATCTAATAGGGGGACTGCACGACATTTCAGATAACCTGGGTATTCATGTCAACTTGGATCTCATGTCTAATCATATTCAAAATATCGGGCTTTCCCCTTTTCTCAGTGTTCAGTTATCTAAGTAAATGACCCTAAACCCCTTGAGAAGGACTGTGGAATCATTATCATATACACTTGCTCCTGGGGACCTGGCCTCTCCTTGAGTGAATGGGTTTTGGGGAGGCTTATTTATGGAAAATGGGCAAGGGGATCTTTAGTTTTATTACTGTGGTGGTAACATATATATATGTATGTTATATAACATACAATTTGCCATTTTAACATTTCTAAGTGTACAACTCAGTGGCACTGATCACATTTATAATGTACTACCATCAATACCTTCCATAACTAAAAGTTTCTTATAACTCAAAACAGGAAATCCATACCCATTAAGCACTAACTCTCATTCCCTTTCCCTCACCATCCCCTGGAAATTTCTAATCTCCCTTTGTCTCTATGAATTTGCATGTTCTAGATATTTCATTTGAGTGGAATCATACAATATTTGTCCTTTTGTGTCTGGTTTATTTCACTCAGCATAATGTTTTCAAGGTTCATTCATGTTGTATTGTGTATCAGAACTTCATTTTTATGTCTGAATAATATTTAATTGTATGGATATGTCAGACTTTGTTCATTCATTCACCTGTAGTTGCACATTAGGTTGTTAACACATTTTGGATATTATGAATAATGCTGCTATGATCACTGGTTATGAGTATCTGAGGATCTGCTTTCAATTCTTTAGGCATATATAACTAGGAGTGGAAATGCCAGGACATGTGATAATTCTGTTTAACTTTTTAGAGGAAATGCTAAACTGTTTTCCATAGCAGCTGCACATTCATGCTCTAGCAATGCACAAGTTCCAAATTCTCCACAAATGCCACTTATTTTCTGATTTTTAAAAATTATAGCCATCCTAGTGGGTATAAAGTGGTATCTCATTGTAGTTTTGATTGACATTTCCCTAATGACTAATGATGTTGAACTACTTTTCATGTGCTTATTGACATTTAATTTGTATATCTTTGGAGAAATGTCTATTCAAGTAATTTTTTCATTTTAAAATTGGGTTTTTTGTCTTCTTGAGTTTTAGGCATGTGTTATAAATTGTGAATATTAAACCCTTTTCAGATAAATGATTTGCAACTATTTACTCTCATTCTGTAGGTTAGGCAACCGTTCTTGATAATGTCCTTTATTGTTTTTATTTTGAAGAATCCATATATTGATGTATTTTTCCTTTGCTCCTTATATTTTTGGTGTCATATCTAAGAAGCCATTGTCTAATGCAAAGTCCTGGATATTTTCCCCATTATCTTCTAAGAGTTCTATGCTTTAGTTTTTTTGTTTGTTTGTTTGTTTTGTTTTGTTTTTAATTTATTAGAGAACTTTTTGGTTTACAGAACAATCATTCATAAAATACAGGATTCCCACCACCAGCCTCTTATATTGGTGTGGAACACTTATTACAATTGATGATTTTAATAATTGTACTATACATTTTTTAACAGTAGTTACCTTTATTACAATTGATGAAAGATTATTAAAACAGTACTAAGTATCATCCATAGTTTAGATTAGGTGTATGTTTTCCATATATGACATGATTAACACCTTGTATTAGTATTGAACATTTGTTATAACTCATGAAAGGGCATTCTTATACTTATACTATTAAATATAGTCTTCATCTACAATAGGGTCCACTCTGTTGTACAGCCTTATGTTTTATCTTTTAATTTTTATTCAAGTAACATACATGGCACAAAGTTTCCCCTCTTAACTACATTCACACTTATATTTCAGAAACATTTCTAGGAGTTTTATAGTCTTGGTTCTTATAATTAGGTCTTTGATTTATCTGGAGTTAATTTTTGTATATGGTGTGAGATAGGGATCTTCCTTCATTCTTTGCATGTGGTTATCAAATTCTCCCAGAACCATTTGTTGAAGAGACTGTTGTTTCCCAGTTGAGTGGACTTGGCAGCCTTGTAAAAAATCAATTAGCCATATATGTGAAGGTCTATTTCTGAACTCTTAATTCAATTCCATTAATCGATATATCTGTCCTTGTGCCCGTACCATGCTGTTTTGCCACTGTAGCTTTGTGAAATGCTTTAAAGTCAGACAGTGTGATTCCTCCAACCTCATCTTTCTTTTTCAAGATGTTTTTGGCTATTCAGAACCCCTTACCATTCCAAATAAATTTCATAATTGGCTTTTCCATTTCTGCAAAGAAGGTTGTTGAAATTTTTATTGGGATTGCATTGAATATGTAAATCATTTTGGATAGAATTGAGTAGAAAATAAGAATAGAAGGAAACTTCCTCAATATGATAAGGGGTATTTATGAAAAAACCCATAGCTAACATAATACTCAAAGGTGAAAGACCAAAAACTTTCCCTTGATCAGGAACAAGACAAGAATACTCACTATCCCCATGGTTATTCAACATTGTACTGGAAGTTCTAGCCAAAGCAATTAGGTAAGAAAAGAAATGAAAGGCATCCCAAATTGAAAAGGAAGAAGTAAAACTTTCACTATTTGCAGACAACATGATCCTATATATTTAGAAAGTCTCAAAAATCTACAAAAAAGTTACAAGAGCTATTAAACGAATTCAGCAAAATAGCAAAGTAAAAGATCAACATGCACAAATCAGAAGTATTTCTATACACTAATAATAATTTGTGGAGAAAATTAAGGAAAAAGTCCATTTACAATCACAACTTAAAGATCCAAATATTTAGGACTAAATTTTATGAAGGATGGAAAAGACTTGTACACAGAAAACTATAAAACATTGCTAAAAGAAATCCAAGAAGATATAAATAAATGTAAGGACACTATGTGCTTGTGGAGTAGAAGTCTAAATCTTTTTAAGATGTCTATTCTACTGAAATTGATTTACATATTCAATGCAATCCCAAGTCAACTTCCAATGGCCCTCTCTGCAGAAATGGAAATTCAGTCACCACATTTATTTGCAATGGTAAGAGACCCTGAACAGCCAAAGCCTCTTGAAAAGGGAAAATGAAATTGGAAGACTCACATTTTCTGATTTTAAAATTTATTATAAGGCCTATGTAATCAAAATAGCATGGTATTGGCACAAGGACAGTCATACAGACAAATGTAATTAAATTGAGACCTCAGAAATAAGCCTTCACTACTATGGCTAATTGATTTTTGACAGGGGTGCCAAGTTCACTCAATTTGGAAAAACAAAATTTAACAAATGGAAAAACTGGATATCCATATGCAACAAATGAAGGAGGACCCCTGTCTAACACATTTACAAAAATTAACTTAAAAGTGTTCAAACACCTAAATATTAAAATAAAAGCTCCTAGAAGAAAACCTAAGTAAGTATCTTTAGGACCTTGTGTTAGGCAATGGTTTCTTAGACTTCATACCAAAAGCCCAAGCAACAGCAGAAAAATAGATGAATGGGACCTCATCAAAATTAAAAAGCTTTGTGCCTAAAAGGACTTCATCATGAAAGCAAAAAGACAACCTACAGAATGGGACAAAATGTTTGGAACCACATATCTGATAAGGGTTTCTTAACCAGAATATATAAAGAACTCCTTCAACTCAAGCAATCCAAATACAAAATGGGCAAAATTTTGAATAGCTATTTCTCCAAAGAAGAGGAAAATGACAAAAAAAGCACATAATGGATGCTCATTAGTCTTTAGGGACATGCAAATCAAACCCACAATGAGATACAATTTCATATGCACTAGAAAATGACTACTATTAAAAAAAACAACAACAGAAAATAACAACCGTTTGAAAGGATATAGAAAAATAAGGACACTCATTCATTATTGGTGGTGGTGTAAAATGGTACAGTTGTTGTGGAAGACAGTTTGGAAGTTCCTCAGAAAGTTATGTATAGAATTATTATATGACCTGGCAATTCCCCTACTATGTACATACCCCAAAAGAATTGAAAACAGGGACTCAAACAAATATTTGCACACCAATGATCATAGCGACATTATTCACAATTGCCAAAAGATGTGAGCAACCCTAGTATCCATCAACAGACAAATGGATAAAACTATGTGGTATATGCAATCAATGGGATATTATTCAGTCATGAATTTCTGATACATGTCAACATGGGTGAACCTTGACGACATTATGTTGAGTGAAATAAGCCAGACACAAAAGGACAAATAATGTATGTCTCACTGATATGAAATAATTAGAATAAGAAAATGTATAGATTCAGAAACTAGAAACTAGAATTCAGATTGTCAGGGACTAGGGTGGGATGGGAAGTTAATACTTAATTGGTACAGAATTTCTCTTTGGGCTAATGGAAACGTTTTAGTAATACATGATGTTAGTATTAGCTCAACATTGTTTATATAACTAACAGCATTGAATTTATATTTGAATTTGGTTTAAAGGGAAACTTTTAGGTTGTATATATGTTACTAGAATTTTTTTAAAACCATAGGGCTGTACGAAAAACCTATTTGTTATAGATGTGTGGCTTTATTCTGAAATTTCTATTTTATTCCATTGCCCTATGTCTGTCTTCACGCTAGTAATAATGTTTTGATTTCTATAGTTTTGTTGTAAGTTTTGAAATTGGGAAGTGTGAGTCCTTTAACTTTGTTCTTTTTCAAAATATTTTTGATTATGTGGGGCTCCTTGCTGAGGGGATCTTTACTTCTTATTGGGGCAGCTTACCTTAGCCTCCTGCTCATCCATCCTTGATTTCTTTTGGTTGTAGAGATTGAGCAGTCCTCTTGCTGACTGCCCATCATTCCTGCCTCAGAGATGTCATATTATATTAATCATCCTCCTAGCTCTTTGTAGTACAGGCCTCTGCCTGCCACCCCAATCTTGCCACTTATTAAAATAATTGTAATAATTATGGGGAAGCATTGCCTTCTGGCCTCTGTTGTTCCAGAAGCCTCATACCCACAGCTATGAGTGAGCCCAGTTCTGGGACAGTCTCTCCCACTGTGGACCCTGGCCTGCAGGAAGCCCCATTACACTTCTTAGGGATGCTGGAACTCCCTCACCAGTGCATTCCTTAGTGTTTTAGTAAACAGACACTCTTCCAGCTCCTTCTGCAGCACATGGTCATCTGGTGGATTTTCTGGCCTTACTTAATATGGTCATTCTAACAAGCCCATGTCCTGAGCCTTTTGTTTCTTTTTTCTACTAAGTTTTATGGCAATGTGAGCCTTTCTACTTCTCTTTGAGTGGACCATTGCTTTTTCCAGCTTCTAGTAATGTACCATCTCTCGGGTCATTCACAGGGGGTCAAATCTTATATCCTGAAAGTGTTCCCACATATCTATAATATCTTCCTCATCTGACTGTGTAGTCAGCTCCCCTTTATCCAGCCCACTCTGAATCCAGTGCCATAGGTACTTTCCCAATTTCTTGCTAGGTCTTTTGTCTATGTTCAGGTGGACCTGCTTACCTCTTGCAACAGGCCCGGTGCTTTTCCAGACAGGTTGTGGTGTGATTTAACTCTGGTGAGTGGCCTGGTAGCCAGAAGGGAAGTGAGGGCAGATCTTGAGATGACAATGTGTTGTGTTTCAAAGTAGAGGCCCTACATTTTCTTCACAAAAGGAAGGAGGTCTAATCTCTAACAATGAGAAGTGGGCCACTTCTGGCAGCTTGAAAGGCCCAAAAGAGTATGGGGGTTCAAGATTTCCAAGTCCATCAACCCAAATCTCCCCAATCTATGACTTGAAGTTAACATTCTTTTACAAGCAGGCTCCTGACCTTAGCATATGAGACCTGCCTAGGTTGAGAATTTAACTTTCTCTCGTTATTTTTATGAGTAAGTCCTGAACTTGGCCTTTCAGCAGCAGGAGATGAGAGTCTTTCTATTTTGTCAAGGAGGACTTCTGGCTTTCACACCCAGCCTTTAATTGCTGATTAATCCATTTTAGTGGTTTGTTTTTCCAAAGAATCAACTGCCTCTAACAACAGCATTCCATCCAATTCCATGGTCATTATAATTTATGTTTCCTCTGTATTTCTCAAATACTTGATACTCTTAACCTTTTAGTGCACTTCTTTCTGTTGATGTAACACCCAGTGTAAGTTTTAACCTTTGCACTGCCACCTTGTTCCAGAGGCTATGGATGTTCCACCTACCACTGACAATGGGTTCTCAGTACTTGCAGCTGCAGGGATGCAGTGCCAGGACCCATCTGAGCATCTGATGATTCAGACAACTCCTGGCACCAACTGTTGCAGTTTGGGTTTCTGTGGAAGCAGACTCTGAGATGAAAATGAGCATGCAGGCAGTCTATCAGGACATGTTCTCAGGAGTAACACCTGAAGGGAAGGAAGAGATTTGGGCAGAGGAAGAAAGTCTCAGCTAATCCCACAGGAAGCTCTGAGGCTCAAAGATAGAACTGTCCCAAGTTGGGTCAAGGGGACCAAATCTGATTACCTCACATCAACCAGTCATTTGTGTGCAGCTGTGCCCAGGAAGAGGGCAAGACCCTTGGCTGGTGGCTGTCTGTGGCCAAGAGCAATTCCTGGGGGCCTGAGAGCTGAACTCTGCCAGCCAGCAGCACTCCCAACAGCCAGCACCTGCATGGCTCAACAGATTGACTGTGGTACTTAAGTCAGTTTCCACAAATGCAGTGGTATATAATACATTATATTAAAATCCTGAGACTACTGTAACAAATTACCACAAACTGGTAGCTTAAAACAACAGTAGTTTATTCTCTCATGGTTCTAGAGGCCAGAGACCTAAATAAAAGCCTTAGCTTGGCCATGCTCTCTTTCAAGGCTCTTTGGGAGTTTCCTTCTTTGCCTCTTCCTAGCTTCTGGTGGCTCCTGGCAGTCCTTGGCTTGCAGCTACATCACTCCAATCTCTGCCCCCATCTTCATATGGCCTTCTTCCCTGTGTATCTCTTTCTCCTCTTCTTATAAGGATACCACACAGTGAGTTTAGGACCCAACTGAATACAGTATGATATCACCTTAACTAATTCTATCTGAAAGGCCTTATTTCCAAATAAGATCACATTCTGAAATTCTAAGTGGACAGGATTTGTGGATGGGCATAATTTGATCCACTACAGTCCACCCTCTGGCCCTTTAAAATTCACAGATGTCCCATGTGCAAAATATATGCACCCCATCCCAACATCCCCCAAAGTCTTAGCCCATTCTTTCATTAAAATATCAACTAAAAAAGTTCCAAATCTCATCATTTTAATCATCCAAATCAGGTTTGGGTGAAACTTTGGGTATGATACATCCTAGTACAAAATTCCTCTCTATCCCAAAACCTTCCAAAATAAGTTATCTGCTTCCAAAACAGTGATGGTACAGACATAGGATAGACATTCCTATTCCAAAAGGGAGAAATCGGAAGGGATAAAGGAGTCACTGGTTTAAAGCAACTTTTCAACCCAGCAGGGAAAATTCCATTAGGGTTCAACAACTGAGAGCAATCCATGTGGCTCGTTACTCTGCCCTCTGTACCTGCAGAGGTGGTCCCACCCTCCAGATCTGTGGAAGCAGTGGTGGTCCTGTCCTTGGGTCCTCAGAAGCATTCTTCTTTTTTTTCTAGAAGGATAATAATCGGCCACAAACTGGGTAGCTTAAAACAACAGTTTATTCGTTCACAGTTCTGGATGCTAGAAGTCCAAAATCAAGATGTTGGCAGGGATATGCTCCTCAAGACTCTTGGGAAGAATCCTTCCTTGTATTTGCATAGCTTCTGATGGCTCCCATCAATCCTTGGCATTCTTTGGCTTTTCTCCAATCTCTGCCTCCATCGTCACATGTCCTTTGTCCTTGCCTATTTCTGTCTCTTCATCTTTAAGGACACTAGTCATCAGATTGAGGGCTGACTATTATCCATTATGACCTCATTTTATCTTAATAAATTACATCTGCAATGTATTCCAAATACATTCTGAGGTTCCAGGTGGACATGAATTTTTGGAGAACAGTATTCAACCCACTATAATATAATATAATATAATATAATATAATATAATATAATATAATATAATATAATATA
>JAKSZT010054399.1:15286082-15314114 GCA_026826555.1 Tolypeutes matacus
TAATATAATATAATATAATATAATATAATATAATATAATATAATATAGTATAGTATAGTATAGTATAGTATAGTATAGTATAATATAATATAATATAATATAAAATATAATATAATAATATAATATATAATATAAATTATATTTAGTATAATATATGATATACATTATATTTAATATAATATATGATATATCTCACTGAATTTATTAATACAGTAGGACCTCATTTTACATAAACTTAACACACATGAATTCAGATTTACATGATTGGCAAATGAAAAAAATAAAGGCAGAGAAAGAGAATTTCTAAAAATTATTTCTATGATTAATTTTGTTTGCTTATTGTTACTAGAGTATTTGCCTTATTTATAAAAATGTGTGATAGGTGTGTTCATAGAAGAAATACTTTTAAATAATGGGGTTTGCTATTATGCATGATTTTCATCTTATGCAAAGGGTCTTGGAACATATCGGTCATGTAAAATTTTTAATTCTTAAAAATCAGATCTGTCTAAGATCTTAGGGCCAAGGACATCCTTGAGTTGGAAGTAGAGTGGCAAATAACTGCACTTAACTTTGGCAGAGTCAAAAGGAGTATCAGAAATGATTCCCATATTTTCCCTTGATTTGGGGACTGGTTCTGGCAGGAAAACTTCTAGTTCCTTTACCTTAGGCAAAGCCTATGCCAGGCAGTCAAAGAGAATACACTTTAGCACATTTTTTTCAGACACCCTTGTTAGCCCAGCATTGACAGCTCATGGCTGGACCAGGGCAATAAATGGCTGGCAAGCTGCCAAGCACATGTTTCCTCAGACTCAGTGAAAAAGAGAACTTTATGGTCAGCGACAATGACCTAGAGACTGTAATTTTTGAAAAACTTTATAGTCAGTTCTCAACATGCATGGAAGTAGAGCAGATCATCTACAAGGCATTTCTATATGGTGTTAACAAAGCATTTGTGCATGTGGGGAAATAGATTCTTGCTTTGTTTTGTTTTAGTTTCTTCCAGATTTGCCATCTCAATTATAATTTGCTTAGGCTAATTGTCAAGTTTGGCATCATTCCCTCTGTCCTCAATGGAGAGAAGTGGCCAGAAGCTAGCCCAGAATTAGACATTGATTCTTCCAAGAGCAGATAACAGTCCTACTGATAACCAAGACTTTGTTATGTAATTTCTGGGCTTAGTTCTTCTGGACAAGGGAAAGACTTTTATTTTTAGTCTACAGATATGCCTGTGTCTCAAGCCTATCTAAAGTTTGCACATTTGCCAAATAGTAAAACTTATGAAACTTAACATGTAGGTGTAGCCTGGGATGACAGAAAGAGTTGGCAGTGGAATCAGTTTCCTCCCCTCCAATGTAGGTGATGGCACGTTTCTCTGTGTATGGGACAAAGTAAGTAGCCTCCATCTATGAGTGGCAGCAAGCACCATTCTGAAAACTGACGTCTTTTAGAAGCAAGTGTGACCCATTGTCCACCCAGCACAATCATTTAGACTTCCTTCATTGTTAGTTGCCTCAATCTGACCAGGCAATTTGCACAAATAACACAGACCAGGGTATGAATATGTCCACTTCCATCTCCCAACAACTCCCCACCTCCCATTTTGTATCGAAACCAAAATACTGGATTTAGCTAAAAGAATAAAAGGATTGAGTAATCATTCTACTTTTTTTTTTTTTTTTTTTTTTGCTTTTTAGTGGCAGGACCTCTCTTTTAAAGCTTCCTTGTCTTCTGCTCCTCTGTTCCAAGCCAAAATCATTGTTTTTTATACCCAAACCGTACATTTCTAATTGTTGTTTTACCTTGCTGTGGTCCTAAATCAGTAAGCTACTTGGAAGGAGCTGAAGGAGAGGCTGTTTGATGAGTAGGTCTTATGTTTGTTAAATAACATCAGATTAGAGAATAAGAGAGAGGGAAATAGTGATTTAGTGGAGGTGATGGCTGAGTTGATAGTGGGGTAAGTTTTGTACCCATGCCCAGATTCTATACAATAGTGTATTTTAGAGATAGGAAAACAAATAAGGAAGAAATGAATAAATCAGGAGAGATAATATCAGTGCCCTTGGGCTTGATTGAGAAAAACAATAGAACAAGCAGGAACTCTGACTCTCACGGTAAGTCCCAGACTGGGAAGCATAGTGAGAGATTTGAGGGCTGTTTTCGCTTGTCTTTATTTTCTTTTAAGGCACAACATGCTAAAAGCATCTCTTAGTATTTTGGCTCACTTTTTCCTGTCCTTAATTCCGTCTCATTTGATTTCTCCTTTAACTTTGTCTTTAAGTTCAGTTTTGTTTGATGAGAAATGAGTTTGAAAGTATGACTCAGAAATGGAAGGATTCTCTATGTGCTTTGTCCCTGGTTCAAATAAAATCATCCCATGGCCGTTGCCAAGTGCTAGGGTTTAAGTTCTTATTTGCTGCTCTCCTTTCTTCTATTTCTTGAGTCTAGGAGATGTCATTTCTCCATCAGATATTTTTCACCCATTTTATAAGTTCCCCGAAGTCAAATCACATCCTTCGTGGAGATAATATTTTCATTAAATACCTGGGATAAATATTTCATTAAGACTCCTGGGAAGGCTTGCCCAGGATTCTCCAGAGCTGCCTTTTCTCTTTCTCTAAAGGTTTTTAGAATGTTGAAGCCCTAGGTTATTGTTTTCATCATTGCAGTTAAAGAAGGCTTCGTTCTTCTCCCTCCTCATTGTTAGGTTCAGAGAGAGGCTGGGAGGCGTCTTAGAAATCAGCCCGGGAGCTGAGGTTGGTTTAAACAAAGCCTTTAATGAGAGAGAGCTGAGCAGGTAGGCTGAGTCTAAATACACACCAGCAGCAACCGAGGGTGTATTAGTCAGCCAAAGGGGTGCTGATGCAAAATACCAGAAATCTGTTGGCTTTTATAAAGGGTATTGATTTGGGGTAGAAGTTTACAGTTATCAGGCCATAAAGCATAAGTTTTTTCCCTCACCAAGTCTATTGCCACTTGTTGGAACAAAATGGCTGCCAATGTCAGTGAAGGTTCAGGCTTCCTGGGTTCCTCTTCCCGGGGCTTGCTTCTCTCTGGGCTCAGCTTCTCTGTTTTCTCCACAAGGCCCTCTGTAGACTACCAGGCAAATGGCTCTGTCTTTCTCTCCCTGGGGCTTCTGCAGTGTCTAAGGGCCATCTCTATTCCTCTGTGATCTTCTCCTGTGTGTTCACTTCCCGGGCTCCAGCTCAAAACTCAACATCAGAACTCCGAACTCTATCCTTTGCCATGTCTTTTATCTGTGAGTCCCCATCCACCAAGGGGTGGGGACTCAATGCCCTACTGACATGGCCCAATCAAAGCCCTAATCATAATTTAATCATGCCCAAAGGAACAGACAAGTTTACAAACATAATCCAACATCTATTTTTGGAATCCATAAATAATGCCAAACTGCTACAGAGGGGAAGAGGTTGGTATTTATAACTTGACTACAAAGGGGTTAGTTTGTGGTTTATGCCAGCTTTGCAGTTTTAAGGTCGGGGCGAGAAAACTCCTATCGGCTCTGTAGTTTCATCCATGTCCCTCAGACATAGGTTGCTACTATCAGACTGAAATGCTTAGGGAGGGGGCTGGGAGGGAGCAGGGACCGGAGCTCTGGTTCCCTATCAATTGGAATGCGCACCTGTGGAAGAAGGGGGAGGGAGGGGGGATGAAGAGAGGGGAGCCCTGGGTCTAACACTCATACACAGACAGATCAGAAATCAATTCAATACAAATCTAAATACTCGGTTCCCAGTATTTGTTCAGCCTTGTCCAAAACTTTGAGCCTGTGTGGTTGTAGGAATTGCTGATCATGGTAGAACACCGGAGAAAGACATCACTGTCTTTGTCCTTCGAGAACTTACAAATTAGTGGGTTAGACAAGATGGCCACATTTGAGCAAACAAACAGGAAAGAGCTGAAATGGGAGAATAAGGAAAAGTACAAGAACATCAGCAAGAGTTTGAGAAGTGATTATTAACTGCCAGGCACTGTACTAAGCACATGATGTGTGAGATGCCCGGTTTGACTTTTCTCATAACCTTTTACATTTGCCCTGTTATTAGCTTTACAGCTAAGACAAGGAGAGCTCAGAGATGTTGAGTAACTTGACCCAAATTATCCAGCTATGACCTGCTGATGGTACCCATCTCTGGGGCCTTAAGCTTTTAATCATTCCCAAGTCCTTGCTGTAGATGCAAAAGTAAGTCAGAGCAGGGATGAGCTAGAGCTGCAGAGCTGAGCTGGACTTTGAAAGATACATAAGGGGGCATCCAGGAGGCGTCAGGGTGAGCGTGTTATGATGAGGAAGAGCAAATGCAAGGAAAGGTGAGGCATGGGGCAGAGCACAGAGGTGGGCACAAGGCTGGGGACTGGATGGAGCAGGCAGTAGGCTCCGAGCAGGAGAGACTGTGAGACGGTGGCTTTGGTTTGGCAAATGGTGCAGGCGGCCTTGGAAGCCGCCATAGTGTAGGGACAGTCCTGGTCTGGGCTGGTGACCACAGGAATAAAAAAATGGGAAATTCTCCAGTGTATTCCGATTTTGGTTTACTTATCCTTTTTGAAATTCCTTTTCTCTTTAATTTTGCTTCCTTTTGCGAACCATGATTTTGGGAACCATGACTCAGAGAGGGCAGACAAAGAGGCATCTGGAGACTTAGGTTCACCAGCAGGGACTCAGGATAGATTAGATAAGAAGGAGGAGGAAATCAAAGGTTTCTCCAAAGGTCCTGGTCTGGGTGCTGGAAGGGTGGTTTCCACTGACAGAATGAGGACTAGGAGCCAGTTTGGGGGAGGATGACCTCAATTTGGATAATAAGAATTTGAGGTGACCTCAGAAAAGCCAATTGGCCTTGTCCAGTTGGCAGTCTGGGGTACAGCGAGAGGTCAAAAAAGAGGACAGAGGTTTGCTATTTTCCTTCTCTTCATTTCCAACAAATTCCATACCAGCCCCCACTCCTTTCCCACACAACCTTTTTTTCTGTTAAATCTGACTACCACGTTTTTCCGGAACCATCCAGGCTCTTCTACAGTCCCAATGTACTTCTAACTCTGCCTACACACACCCATCTCCATCAAACTTTCAGGAAAACTAGCTCTCCTGGGAAAAATGCGCTGACTCCCTGCCAGTCTGCCTCTCCTCGGTAGCCACAGACTCCTCCGCGTTTGGGAATGTGGACTGTCTGAACACTGCTATCTGCAGAGAGGGGACACGCACTCCACTGAGGCCTGTATGGCACACCATCCTGGCAGGGTCGGTTGCCAAAACCCAGCAGGAACGCACGGTGACAGTTTCCACTAACAGATAATACTGTGCGTGGTGACTGCTGACGGGAAATGTGGATCCTGTCAGCCCCACTGAGGTCACTCTGGAAACTCAGCCACAATGTGTGAGAGCTGAGACCCAGCGCTGGCCAGAGGCCGGGACCCCGTCCCATTAACTGTGGGAGCTGTGAACATACTGATTGAAAATGTGGGCCCCGTCAGAAACACTTAATTCATTCAGAATACATATGGGCTGTGATGGCGCCCGATTAGGCCAAGCCAGGCCCTGGGGGATGCATGAAGTGCTCAGAGCCTGAGACGCTGCGAATAAACATCCTTATATCCATGGTCTCCTGCTTTCCGTCCCAGCCGGGCAAATACTGGGATTCCTCTTCTGGAAATGGGTTTTAAAAAATCACCTATAGGTTTATTTTTTGGGTGACCTGGACTTGGAGCTCAGGTTCACAGCGGCCTTTGGATGTGGCACCTGACGCTTCCTGCAGCAGCACTGTCCAGTCCTGCAGCTTGAAAAGTAGGGTCTGGGTTGTTACAACAGGAGCTGGAAGCAGCCTCAGAGGGCATCAAACTCAGCCCTCTTGTTTCAAGGTAAACATTTGAAGCCCATAAAGCTCTTGCAACTTGTCCAACTAGGAGTTCAAAGGTTAACTTGGACCCAAATCTCAAAATTCCCTGCACTACACCCTAGCCATTTACTCAAATTCTTTTCAAGAGGATAAGGAAGGGAGATTAGCAGTATGTCAGGTGTTTAGTTGCTTTTTGAAAATAGAACCTCTGAGTGAATCAAAGGCAATTCCACTTCCCCCCATTTCTTTCAGTGCTGCAACTTTTCTCTGCCAGATTATTTACAAACAGTAGACACTGTTTTCTTAAACTCATGGGAAGCAAGCATTCAGGCAGAGCTCCAGAGTTTGGTTGGTGGGTGTCTGCCTCTCTGCTCCAAGCAGAAGCCGTGGTTCTGGGCAGGAAGAAACTGCTCATTCGCATGTTCCTCTCTGATTACTTTTCTTCTCTTCTATAAAATGTAAGTATTGGATTAGGAGACCTCTAATGTTTTCCCTGGCTCTAAAATTGTATTATTCCATAAAAGCAAAGTGGGTCTTCAGTCTCCTTGAGGAAACACTATTACATGGCAGATTTTTACATGTGATAACATTCAAAGCCATATGGGTGACAAATACCATCTTAGAACCTGTGGTAGAAGTGTAAATGGATTGAGCCTTTCTAGAAATCATTTTTGCAATGTGTATAAAGAAACTTAAAATGGTACATATCTTTTAAACTCCTAAGAGTATCCCAGGGAAATAGTCTAAAATGCAAAAAAGATATACCAATTAAGTATATTTATTATAACATTATTTAGAGAAACAGAGAATTAGAAACAATTAAATATCCAAAATTGGGCAATAGTTAAATATAACCATACCAGAAATATTATGCAGCTATTAAAAGCAATGTTTTCAGAGAATGTTTATAAGGCAAAAATTAAAGTGAATTTCAGAAGTCCCGCCAATTTTAGAAGAAAAAAAAAAGATGTATAATTTACGTTTGGACATTTAAAAGCTGGAAATAAATAAAGCTAAATGCTAACAGTGCAAATCTCTGGAATCAGATGACTATTTTTAAAAATTCTTCATACTTTCTGTATTTTCCCATATGTATGTGTGTGTGTGTATATATGTGTGTGTATGTGTGTGTGCGTGTGTGTGTGTATGGAATGATTGTACTTTTCCCTATTCCATACTCTAAGAACAACTGAAAACCCTGGATATTATAAATAAAACAAATATAAGAAAACTCTGAAAGGTGGAAAGAAGTCACATTAGCAAGGCACTTTGAATCCCAAGGAACAGCATGGTGGTGAGTTCCCTGGATTTTTTTTGCCTCATATATCCCAGAGTTCGAGTTAAAGAAGCCAGCAGCCCAGAAACGTCAACAAGCACACAAGTGTCCCAATTAAAAAAACTGCTCCCTCTAACCAAAGGACCAGAAAAGGGCAGTTTAGTAAGACAGAAAACTTTTAGACAATAACTCTACTCCAGCCAAACATCACATAAAAAACTTTGGCCCACCCTCATGCACATTAGTAAAAACTGAGTAGGGAGCCCAGACTTCCAACCTTGCCAAGCTGTAATGAACTCCTACTTCATGCTGGGGTAGTGTCAGAGAAGGCAAAGTGGGGAGCTGGTACTTTAATCCCTGTCAGGAGGTAATGATCCACTCCCCACATCCACATCCCACAGTGTTAGTGGACACCATGTGGAGATCCTGGACTTCTACCCCCACCTGGCAGTAACATGGTAATGCCCCTCCCCTATTCCCTGCTGGAGCAGTGTCAGAGAAAGCCAGCTAAAACAGAAGGTTTAAATAAGATCCAGAGTCTCATAACATAATATCCAAAAGGTTTGGGTTTCAATAACAAATCACGTGTCACACCAAGAACCAGGAAACCAACCATTTGAATGAAAAGAGATAATCAACAGACACCAAGAAGACAAAGGGGTTAGAATTATCAGACAAAGATTTTAAAGCAGCTATCATAAAAATAGTTCAATGAGCAATTATGAACACACTTGAAATAATTGAAAAAGAAAATAAAGTCTCAGATAAGAGATAGAAAATCTAAAAAAAAAAAGAAAATACAAAGTATAAAGAAGAACTGGGTGGATATTGTAGGACTGAAATATATAACAACCAAAAAAAAAAACAAAAAACACAAAAACAAAGACCATACCTCAATGAATGGGTTCAACAACAGAATGGAGGGGATGAAGGGAAAAAAGTCAATAAATTTGAAGAAAGAACAATGGAAATTATGCAATCTGAACAACAGAGAGAAAATAGACAGGGAAAAAAATGAACAAGGCCTGAGAGACCTGTGTGACCATGACAAAAGAGCTAACATTAAAGTCATCAGCAGAGTCTCAGAAGGAGAGGACAAAGAAAGGTACCTGAGTAAATAATGGCTAAAATTTCCCCCAATTGGGCCTAAGGCATAAACCTACAAATTCCATAACCTGAGAAAACCCAAAACTGGATAAATCCAAAGAAATCCAGACCAAGACACATCATGGTCAAACTTTTGAAGACTAGGAGGAAGAAAAAATCTTGAAAGCAGCAAGAAAGAAATGACAGCTTACCTATAGGGGAAAAACAGATGTCTGCAGATTTCTCATCAGAAACCATGAAGGCCATAAGGAAGTGGCACAATTTTCAAGTGCTGCAGTAGAAGAACTGACAACCCAGAATCTGATATCTCCTGAAAACCCCCTCAGTAATGAACAGGAAATTTAGACATTCTCAGATGAAAGAATATGAAAATTAATATGTCATCAGAAAACCCACCATATAAGAATGAGTAAAGGAAATTTTCTAAACAATGGTGATAAAAAAAGAATCTTGAAACATCAAGAACGTTGAAAGAACAATGGAAAGAATAAAATATGAATTAGTACAATACATTTTTCTTTTCCTGTGGAGTTTTCTAAATTGTGTTTGACAATTGATGTGGATCTAAATGTATTTAGAAGAAGTAGTTAAGACGATTTCATTATAATGGAGAAGGGTAAAGAAACATAAAAAGAAATAAGGATTTTACTCATAATTAAACCAATAAAATGTCAATATATTAAACTTTGTTGTTATATATAAAAAACATAGTAAATAGAGTAGCCACTAAAAAAGCTATGCAAAAAGATACAGTAAAAAACACTATAGATAACTCAAAATGAAATTCTAAAAGAATGTCCAACTAATTTATAAGAAAGCAGGAAGAAGAAAACAGAAATGAAAAACAGAGACAACAAACAGGAAATGAAAAATAAAATGTCAGACTTAAGCCCTAATGTAAAAAAAAATGCACTAAATGTAAATGGTCTAAATATATCAATGATAAGACACAGATTTACATCCTGGATTTTCAAAAAAGCAAGACCAACTTTATGCCATCTAAGAGAAATTCACTTCAAAATATAAAAATATAGACAGATTGAAAGTGAAGTGATGGGAAAAAGATATATAATACAAACATTAATAAAGAAAATCAGATAAAGTAGACTTCAGAGCAAATAAAATTACCAGAGGCAGAGAGGGACATTACATAATGATAAAAAGGTCCATCCTCCAAGAAGACATAGATATCCTATGTGCATATGTACCAAACAATAGAGCTGCAAAATATGTTAAGGAAAAACTGATAGAATGGAAAAGGAAAATAGAAAAATCCACAATTGTATTTGAAAACTTCAACAATTCTTTTAGGAATTGATAGAACAACTAGACAGAAAATCAGCAAAATACAATAAACTTCAATAACACTGTCATCCAACAGGATTTAATTGACATTTATAGAACATTTCACCCAGCAATAGCAAAATATACATTCTTCTCAAGCATCCATAGACATATACCAACACGACCACATCCTGGGTCATAAAACAAGCCTCAACAAATTTAAAAGAATTGAAATCATACAGTGTGTGTCCTCTGACCACAATAGAATTTATAACAGAAAGATAAAAAGAAAACTCCTAACACTGGAAAACTGAAAAACACACTTCTAAATAATTCCTGAATAAAAAAGCAAGTCTAAAGGAAAACTAAAATATGTATTGGGCTGAAGGAAAATGAAAGTACAAAATTTGTGGGACCCAAATAAAGAAGTGCCGACAGGGAAATTTGTAGTATTAAATGCTTACAGTAGAAAATAGGAAAAGTCTGAAATCAATAATCTAAGCTCCAACCTCAAGAACCTAGAAAAATAAAAGCAAACTAACAGAAAGGAAAGAAGGAAATAATAAATATAAGAGAATAAATCAATAAAATTGAATAAAAACAAACAAAACACAACACAGAAAGCCAATTGAACAAAAAGCTGGTTATTCCTGAAAAGATCAATAAAATGTACAAAACCATTCCAAGACTGACACACACAAAAAGAGACAAGACACAAATTAACAATACCAGAAATGATTCAGGATATCACTAGAGACCTTGCAGTCACTAAAAGTATAATGAAGGAATACTACAAACAACTTGACACCTGAGATGAAAAGGACTAATTTGTTGAAAAGCACAAACTACTATAATGAAATCAATATAAAATAGGTAATTTGAATAGCTCTTTAACAAGTAGGGTTTATTCCAGTGATGCAGGCCAGTAAAATCTTCAAGAATCAATTGATGTAATCTACCATATTATGAGGTTAAAGAAAAAAAAACACATGATCAGATCAGTCAATGAAGAGTAAGCATTTGACAAAATCCATCATGACAAAGCCTCTCAGAAATATAGGAATAGAAAGGATCTTTTAAAATTTTATTTTAAAAATCTTACATTATACCTAATGTTGAAAGACTGAATTCTTTCTTCCTAAGATTGGGAACAAGGCAAGAATTTCCTCTCTCAACTTTCATTCAACACTTTAGTGAAAGTTCTAGTCAGTGCAATAAGGCAAGTAAGTGAAATAAAAGCCATACATATTAGAAAAGAAGAAACAAAATTGTGCTTATTTGTAGATTATTTTATGGTCTACCAATAAAATCACAAGAATCTACAAAACTCCTAGAATATTACTAATAATACATGAGTTCAGCAAGGTCACAAGATACAAGATCAACCTACAAAAATCAATTGTACAAGTGGATACCAAGTTAAAAATGCAATATTATTTACATCCTTTAAAAAAAAGAAATATTTAGGTGTAAATATAACAAAACATATGCAAAATTTGTATGCCAAAAACCATAAAATGATAATGAAAAAATCCAAGAAAATATAAATAAATGAAGAGATATGTTCTGTTCAAGGATTGGAATCCAACTTAGTAAAAATATCAATTCTCCCCAAATTGATATAAAGGTTGTGGTGGATTGAACAAAGTTTCCAAAGATATCCAGTTCCTAATCCTTAGAATCTTAAAATGTTACCTTATAGAGGAAAAGGAACTTTGAAGGAACTTTGCAGATGTGGCTAAATTAAAGATCTTGAGATTGGAAGATTATCCCTGGATTATTTGGTGGGCCCTAGATGTAATCACAAGTGTCCTTATAAATTTGAAGTAGAGGGAGATTTGACACAGAAGGAGAAGAAGGAGCTGTGACTATGGAAACAAGAGATTGGAGTGATGTGCTTTGAAATGTGCAATAAGGAGACACAAGCCAAGGAATGCAGGCAGCCATGAGGAGCTGAAATAGGCAAAAAAAAAAAAAAAACAAAAACCCAGATTTTCCCTTTAAAGCCTCCAGATGAAAACAGCCCTGCTAATGCCTTGACTTTAGTTGAATGAAACTGGTTTCAGATTTCTGTTTAGCAGAACTATAAGAGAATAAATTCATGTTGTTTTAAGCCACCACGCTTGTGGTCATTTGTTATAGCAGCAATAGGACTAATACAGAGGTATAATGTAATTTTACCGAAATCCCAGCAAGATTTTTTTGTAGTTCTAAAAAAACTTAATTCTAAAATTTTTATGAAAAGGCAAAGAAACTAGAGAAAGTGGGAGACAAAGTGGGAGAAACCAGTCTGCCTGGTTCAAGACTCATTATATAGCTAAATTAATCAGGGCCACGTCATATTAGAGGTGAGATATACACAGAGATCTCTATATTATTTCTTACAAATGTATGTTATCTACAATGATAAAAAATATATGTTTTATTAAACAAACAACAAGCATAAAATACAAGTCAGGATTTCTGGTTCCAGCTCTGACCTGTAAAGATCTTAGAAATCATCATTCCTGCCATTACTAGCAACAAACAAACAAACAAACAAACAAACAAAAACTGTATTAAAAATCAACAACTTTTCTTTTACCCATCAGAGAACTGAGGCTGCAGGACAAACCTTTCCTTCTCCCCCAAAATCTGGAGAGGCAGACAAATCCAGAGAGATACAGCCAAAATCTGTTTACTTGGAGAAGAAATTGCTGGAGCCATAAACTGGTAGGAACATTTAAATAGAAATTTTGATTAAATGCTGGAGGCTGAGTGTTGATTGGTATGACAGCAATGACAGCCTTCTATGGGTTTATCAGTAGACTGAACACAGCCAAAGGAAAAAAATAATGAGCTAGAAGATAGGTTAATAGAAAGATTCCAAACTAAAATGTAAAGAGAAAAAAGAATGAAATAAAACATAACATAGAACTGTAGGACAATATCAGATGATGAAAGATATACATAATTGAAATAAACAGAAGAGAGAACAGAGCAGAAGAAATATTTGAAGTAATAATGGCCAAGAACTTTCCAAAATTCACATAAATCAAACCATGGGTCCAGGAAGCTCAGAGAACACGAAGCATGATAAGTATCAAAGAAAACCTCCAACCAACCAAACAAGCAAAAAGTGAAAATCCAGTATAGCATATCCAAACTGCAGAAAACCAAAGACAAACAGAAAATTTTAATAGAAGAAAAAACACCTTACCTACAGAGGTACAGGGATAAGAATTACAGCAGACTTATCATTAAAAACCATGCATGCAAGAAGAGAGTGGAGTGAAATATTTAAAGTGTTGAAAGAAAAAATCCCCACCAACCTAGAAGTTTATAAAGGACAAAATTGTTCTTCAAAAGTCATAACTTACAAAATTGTGCGGGAGAGAGCATAAACTACAATGTAAACTATAACCCACACTTAGTAGCAATGCTCCAAATTGTAACAAATGTACCACACTAATGAAGGATGCTGTTAATGTGGGAAAATGTGGGAGGGGTAGGGAGCAGGGCATATGGGAATTCCCTATATTTTTAATGTAACATTTTTGTAATCTAAGTATCTTTTTTAAAAAAGTGAAGGAGAAATAAAGACTCTCTCAGACAAGCAAAAATGGAGGGAATTCATTGCAAGCAGATTTGTCCTGAAAGAAATGTTAAAAGAACTTCAAGCATAAATAAAATGACATCAATTGGGACTTTTGGTATACATGAAGAATGTCAGTGAAGTAATAAGTGAAATTAAATAAAATTAAGTGTATTTTTCTTGATTGCTCTAAAGGTTACTGTTTGTCTAAAGCAAAAACGGTGACAATGTATTGGGTGAATATAACATGTGCAATGAAATGAATGACAGCAATATCACAAGGTATTAGAAAGAGGAATTGTGAATATTCTGTTATAAGATATCTTCTATATATATGAATCTGTCTGTATAGTATCATTTGAAAGTGGATTTAGATTAGTTAAAAATTTATATTGCAAACTCTAGGGCAACTACTAAAAATTAAAAAAAAAAAAAGAAATGTAATTGAGACTGTGAAAGAGGAGATAAAATGAAATAATAGAAAATGCTTAATTAAAAACAGAAGGCAGAAAAAGAGGGGAATGGGAGAAGCGAAGTACAAATGAAATTAATAGATAACAGTTACAAACATGATAGATATTGATCCAACTATATCAATGATCACTTTAAATATGAGTGGTCTAAATATACCAATTAAAGGCAGAGACTATCAGAGTGGATAAAAAATAAGACCCAAAAATATGTTGTCTAAAAGAAGCTCATTTTCAATCTAAAGACTCAAGTAGGTTAAAAGTATAGTTTTAAATTTTACTAATCAAAACAAAGCTCAAGTAGCTATATTAATTTCTTACAAAACAAGTTTTAGAACAATGAAGATTATCAGGGACAAAGAGGAGCATTATATAATGATTAAGGGGTTAATTCTCCAAGAATGCATAACAACTTTAAACATGCATGCACCTAACAAAAGAGCATCAAAATACATAAGGCAAAACAGTCAGAGAAATAGACAAAGTCTATTTTATTTGGAGACTTCAAAATTCCTCTGTCAGTAATCAATAGATCAAGCAGGCTGAAAATCAGTGAGGACATAGATGCCCTGAAGAACGCTATCAATCAACTTGATCTAATTGACATTTATAGAATTCTCCATCAAACAACAGCAGAATACACTTTCTTCTTAAGCTCATATGGAACATTCATCAAGATATACAACATTCATAAGGTACACCTCAACAAATTTAAAAGGATAGAAATCATACAAAATATGTTCTCAGACCACAATGGAATTTAACCAGAAGTCAATAACAGAAACACAGCAGGAAAATTCCCAAATAATTGGAAATTATACAATAAATAATCCATAGGTCAAAGCAGAAGAAATCTCAAGCAAGATGTTAAAATGTTTTGAACTAAATGAAGATTAAAATACACTTCTAAAAATTTGTGGGATGTGAAGATAGCAGTACTTAGAGGAAATTTTATGGTATTTAAAATGCATATATTAGAAAAGAAGAAATATTTCAAACCAATATCCTAAGCTTCCATCTTTGTAAACTAGAGAAAGAAGAGAAAAATAAGCCTGTAGCAAGAAGAAGAAAAGAAATAATAAAAATTAGAGCAGAAATAAATGAAATTGAAAATAGCAAAGCAATAGAGAAAATAAACAAAACCAAAAGTTGGTTCTTTGAAAATAACAATAACATTTATAAACCTCTATTTATAAACACAAATTACCCATATCAGAAATGAATGAGATGTTATAACTACTTGTCCCATGGTCATTAAATGGATAAATAAAGAAACACTAAAAACAACTCTATTCCCACAAATTTGATAACCTAGATCAAAGAGACCAATTCCTTGAAAGCTCCAAACTAACAAAACACACAAGGAAAAATATATAACCCAACTAGCCTTATATCCATTAAAGAAATTGAAACCGTAATTTATAATCTTCCAGAAAAGAAAGCACCAGGTCCAGATGCTTTCTCTGGTGATTTCTACCACATATTTAAGAAAGAAATAGTACTAACCCTCCACGATCTCTTCCAGAAAATAGAAGCAAAGTGAATACTTCCTAACTCATTCTATGAGTCCAGCATTACCATTATCCCAAAATTTGATAAAGAAAACAAAAAGTGAAAATTATATGCCCCAAACCCTCATGAACATAGATGCAAAAATCCCCAACCAAATATTAACAAATCAAATACAACAATGCACAAAAACAATTATGCACCATGACCAAGTGAAATTTATTCCAGGTATGCAAGTCTAGCCCAACATTCAAAAATCAATTTATGTAACCCACTATATCAACATGCAAAATCATAGGATGATATCAATTAATGCAGAAAAGAATTTGGCAAAATTCTTTTGATGATAAAAACTCTGGGGAAGCGGCTGTGGCTCAATCAGTAGGACTCCCGTTTACCATATGGGAGGCCCCGGGTTCGGTTCCCGGGGCCTCCTGGTGAAGGCAAGCCCGCCCGCACGGCGTGGTTAGCTGACCCAGCGAGCACAAGCAGCAAGGGGGGGATAAATGAATAAATAAATAAAATCTTAAAAAAAAAAAAAAAAAAAAAAACTCTCAGCAAAATAGGAATAGAGGAGAACTCCTTCAATATGGTAAAGAATATCTATAAAATACTTACAACTAACTTGTTAATGGTGAAAAACCTAGATATTCTCCTCTAAGACTGGAACCAAGGAAAGAATGCTCCCCATCACCACTCTTACTCAACATTGTACTGGATCCTAGCTAGTGCAAAAAGACAAGAAAAGGAAATAAGAAGTATACAGATTGGAAAAGAAGAAAAAACTTTTTATTTGCAGATGACATGATTTTCTATTTAGATAAACTTTACAAAAACTCTCTGAAACTAATAAACAAGTATACTAAGGCTTCAGGATACAAGGTCAATATAAAAAAGTCAATTGCTTTACTATAAACTGCAATGAACAACTGGAATTTGAATTCAAGAAAACAATACCATTTACAATAGCACCAAAAAGAAATGAAATACCTAGGTACGAATCTAATAAAATATGTACAGGATCTACATGTAGAAAACTATAAAACACTGATAAAGGAATAAAAGATTTAATAAATGGAGAAATTATTCACATTCATGGATTGGAAATCTCAATATTGTTAAGATGTCAATTCTTCACAACTTGATATATAGATTCAACTCCAATCTTAATCCAAATTCTATCTAGTTATTTTATGAATATCAATAAAGTATTTCTAAAATTTATATGGAAAGATACTATGCATTGGTCAAATCTTATAGAATGTTACAGCAGAAAGACTGAACTTTTATGTATGCAAAATTTTAAGCATCACTTAGGAGGTCGGGAGAGCTTAGAATGGAATACAGACAAAATAATCTAAATGTATTACAAAGATATGAAACAACTTCACTGAAGGGGATGGGGAAAAAGTTGCTGACCTCAGTAACTCTGGAAATGAGTGGAGTCTGTTAAGACTAAAGGCAAAAGAAACTGTACGTATGCAGTGTACTGTAGTTGATAAAGTTGTTTCCCATGGGGGACTGCGTTGACAATTCAGAAACTACTATACATACATAGAAAAACTGAACAATTAAGTAAATGGATGGCAGATGGTGGGAGCCAAGTTTCTTGCTACTGGAGTGGGAGGTTATAAACAAGCAAGGGG
This sequence comes from Tolypeutes matacus, assembly GCA_026826555.1. NCBI lineage: Eukaryota > Metazoa > Chordata > Mammalia > Cingulata > Chlamyphoridae > Tolypeutes > Tolypeutes matacus. Next base: position 15,302,798 of record JAKSZT010054399.1, read on the forward strand.
ATGAAGCTAGAATGATCCAGGTGATAATGGATTAAAGTTGGAGACATCAGTATGATTTCATGTTTTGCTTACTATAGATAGAGATAGAAATATTTATAGAGATGTGTATATACATGGGCTAGTATACATATGTATATTTCCTTGCTCTGTTTGCTGAAAGAGGCTAGAAGCAATGACACCCCAGTAGCAACTAGTACAACTAGTGTCTTGGTTTCTAATACCTTTCTCCAATAAAATGAACCAGGGCCCCTTGGAGAAATGGTGATTCTAAGACTGTGGCAGGGAATATACAAGATCATCCTCAAGCAATTTTAGTGCCAGAAAGTAGGGAGGTGCTAAAAAAAATGTGGGAATATATCAAAGGGGCACAGAAGCCAACTGAAAGAGCTCTCAATGGCCAAAATGAATAAAGTAGTATTGGATTATAGCCAAATGTATAAAATAAATATTGATGACTCTATACTGATATAAATAAATAATTGAATAAATAAACGACTTGGGGACAAGAGACAAATCTCCCATTCAAGAGTTCCAAATAATTTATGTAGATACAACCTCCTCAAGGAGGTGGAACACGACTTCTCACTCTTTAAGTGTGGGCTGCCCATACTGACTTCCTTCCAAAGATGAGAGTATGATTTTGCAATAGAAAGAACTGACAAACACTATCTAGGCCAAGTTCAAGTTTAATATCAACAGTGGTAATTCATGTTGATGGCATGTACCTTTGATATGACATAATGAGAAAGGCACTTTACCTCTGAAGTCTTTCTCCTAACAACATATAATCTCAGTCTGATCATGAGAAAAATATCAGACAGATCCCAATTGAGGGACATTATATAAAAATATCTGGCCAGTATGCCTCAGAACTGTCAAGGTCATCACAAACAAAAAAGTTCTGAGAAATAGTCACAGCCAAGAGGAGCCAAAGGAGACATGACAACTAAATGTGATGAGGGGTCCTGGATGGAATCCTCGAACAGAAGAGGAAAGAAGTAAGGAAATCTAAATAAAGTACGGCCCCTAGTTAATAATAATGTATTAATATTGGTCCATTAATTGTGACAAATGTCATACCAATGTAAGAGATTAATATGGGGGACACTTGGTATGGAGTATATGGCAACTCTCTGTTATTGTCACAACTTTTCTGTACACCCATATGTATTCTAAAATAAAAGTTTATTTTAAAAGTATCAGTAAACTGTCTCTTCTGGAAAGCTTATACTTTTGTTTTTGTCTTTTTTAAAGATCACCAATTAAGATATCTTTTAATGGATAGATGATTAAAAATTTAATCATTGAGTTATTTTTTATGAAATATTGTTTATATATATGTATTTAAGTTCTCCTGAGCCTGACCCCAATCTCAGGCACGATGTGTACAAAATTGAGTAAGAAATTATCTCTGCCCTTAAGAAATTCACAGATTTCCTTGACCTTGTGCCTGAGTTTCTACCACTCTGATTGTTCAGGGTTAAAAAGGTACATGCTCCTCTTCTTTGCAAGGCCACAAGCTTACAACCCAGTTAGGTGGACACATGCAACATTCTGAGCCTGGAGTTTTTTGTGTTTTTTTTTGCCTCATCATCATCATCATCACCATAAATATTAATAATACTATTTTGAGGTGCCGGGGCTGGGGATTGAACCCGGGACTTTGTATGTGGGAAGCTGACACTCACATACAAAGTGATGTATGCTGAGCCACATCGGCAGCCCTGAATTGTTTTTTTGTTTGTTTGCTTGTTGTTGTTGTTGTTTTTTAGGAGGCACTGGGGACTGAACCCGGGACCCCCCATGTGGGAAGCAGGTGTTCAACCGTTTGAGCCACATCTGTTCCCAATTATTATTTTTTAACATATTGGTTGGAATTCCAAAAAATTTCAATCTGTGCGGCAAGATAGAAACTGTGGAGTGCAGAGCATAGCAGTGCTCTCAGCATTCAGCTCCCAGATAAACATCCCACATCTCAGAAGCCTGTAGAAATGTTGCAATGGTTTCTAAAAGGCCTCTTATCAAGCTAGTCCGATTTTTGCATTTGTATCATTGTTCCATTTTTTACATGTCATTGGGACCCTCGAGATTCAGGGCAGCAAGCCTGGTCATGCCTAACTCATTTTCCTTTGATGTAGTAGAAGGGTTTCCAGACCCTCTCCTTTGTCCGAACTCCAAGGACCAGGGGAACAGCTTCATTCATTGGTCATTTGAGTAAGATTTTGTCTGAACAGCATCTCTCGTTTTTCCCAGATCCTGCAGTGTGCCGGGCTGAACAGCGTGGCTTTGGGAAACCTGTCATGACATCTCTTGCCTGCTCAGTGATGTCATATTGGTAGGTTAAAACTGCCTACAGTGGAAGTTTTACACCATGGAAATTGACAAATGCTATAAAGCAGAGTTTTGTTTTTTCCCTTCTCGCCGGATAGCCAGCACACCACTGCCAAGGTGCTAAAGAGCTAGCTTTACTTGAGGCAAAGATTCATGAACTCTCAATGGCGATAGCCTCCACATTGTATTTGAAAGGTAAATCTGATCATGTTATTTACTTGCATAAAACACTTTCTATTGCTCCTAGGATAGGATATTAATGTGACTTTTCAGGCCCCAATTTGTCTCTCATTGGATGTCATCTAGGGTGGGAAACTGCCAATTTTTTCCCAGTAACCCTGGCCGTCTTTCAGTTCCTTAAATGCTCCATTTACATTCTGCAATAGGGTCTTTGCATACCTTGTACCTTTATGTGTACGTTTGCCTGGGACTTTCCCAGCTTTCGCAGTGAAAGTTTGGCATCCTGGGAACTCCCTCGGTCCCTTGCAAACCAGGATGGTCAGTCATCTGACTTATGTGCAAAAGTTCTTCCCTCCTCAATTCATGTAGTTACTTCTTGTCAGACCTCTGCTCAAGTATCACCAAGGCAGAGAAGTTTTCCCTGACTCCCTTGACTTTGTCCATTTTCCTCACCCCAGGCAAGGCTAATCCCATTGTATGCTTTGGTAACACCATGTGCTATCATAGCACATTACTTATTGCAGTTCAAATGATAAATTCATTCTTGCAATTATTTGATTAATGTCTGTCTCCTCCACTACAAGGGAGCAGGTACCACGTCTGAGTTGCTTACATTGCATCCCTAATGCCTTACACAGGACCCAGCATTCGATTATTACCCTATTCAAAATGAACGAATAAAAGAACTCCCCATTCAATGGTCTTTCCACTGCACAACCAGTCCTCTGTGGGCTGAAACACTAAATGGCTTCAAAGTGGGAGAGAAGAGAAGGGAAAAGATGGCTCTCACTGGATGGAAAAGAAGAGGACCAGGGCTTTAAAAAAAAAAAAGAAAGAAAGAAAGAAAGAAAGAAAGAAAATGTGTGCCAGAGAGTTGGGAATGCACCAAAACCAAATTTCTGCCTCCTTTACACTTGGTGCATGTAGCGAACCCCAAAGATGGCAGGAGCTCAATATGTCAACATCTGACCATTGTATTTGGAAACTGAAACACATGCTTTCATTTTTGGTAAGGCTACACTCCTATTTGAGGCTTATCTTGTAATGTTTGATCCACCACAATGTAATTGAAGTAGAAAAGCATCTCATTTTAGAGCCACAAACCAACACAGAAACCCATCATCCTATATACCAAACCAGTGTGTGATCGAGAGGTCACGCTGGCTGCGATTGCGCTCTTACCAGCATTCCCACGCCCAGGGTAACTAGCGCTGCACCCTCTTTTAAGCCCAGGCAAAGGCTCTGGAAAATGTAACCACATGTACACTTTCAGTTTAACAACAATGACAATTAATTAGTGTTAAAATGGGAACAGCAAATGTTCTTTGTTTGAGCCTTGTTTCTTCATTCATTTTCCATGTCCCCCCAGTTAGGCAGCACTTGGAGGGGGGAGGTGTTTTGCTTTAAGGAATTAGTTGAAAACAAAAGGGATCTTTTCCAAAAGAGCAAAAGTCTGGGGTATACTCAAGGAAAATCAGTCTGTTCCCCACCCCCCACCCCCACTCCCCAACAATCACTTCATACCTCCCATTGCTTTCTGCTGGAATCACAGGACAGGGTGCCAACTAGCAACCACGTGTCTGAATTTGTAATTCACTGGGGAGTGAAGCAAGGAAAACATTTTTGTAAGGCTGGTTAAAAATTATTTGCAAGGGAAACAATTAAAAAAATGTGTGGCCATTTTCTTGATGTTGAAGAAATGCTATATCCAACATCCAATTCCAGTGGGCTAAAATTCTCCTGCAAGATTTATGAAGCAAAAGCTGCCAAGCAGACAGAAATCTAAATAGCAACATGTTTCACTTTAGTAGAACTTTAATTTAATAATAATAATACCCAAAATACCCAGACAGTTTTATAGCCCTCTCGTCGTGGTATCCCACTTTCTCTTTGGAGCCCTCGGAATGATGAATATGCTCTTGTATATCACCACCAGAAGCTGCCTGGTAACCAGCTGTCAGGATGGCCCTGGCTGGGTCTTCAATCTTCCAAAATTAATTGGGAATTCCATTTCTCAACAAGCACACAGAGGCCACAGTTCTGGGCGGATACTCTGGTTTCTACTCAGAAATCCCTACTTCTTGTTTGGTAAATCTGTAGTTTGAGAATAATCCCCTGTCTATACATACTGACAGGCCCCAGCTCATTTTCAAAGACTTACAGCAATGTTGGGGGAAGGTTTTCTTTTTCTTTTTCTCTGAGTGAGAGTATCAGCACAGTAGAGACTCTATAAAATGACAAATTGGGGAGTCTAGAAGGACACCAATATTCTCACGAATTGTCTATCTGGCTTTTCCTCTATGCTTTTTTAATACTTCAGGAACTGGCATTTGACCCACAGTGTGGCCAAATCAGGGTAAGAAAGATCCTTGTTTCAAAGGGGCTCCTCTGTAGTTCATGGTTGGGACTAAGGAGGTCCACATTTTGAGCTCTGCTTTAGTTCAGCATTGATTCACACTTGGGCTGTACCTACCTCAGGATTGGCATGTTTGTGGAATGTATGCTGCTCTTTCCTCCACACAAAGCATCAGGGACAGCCGATCACAGCACCATTTCCTGTTGAGCCAAAATACAACCTCAGAAGCTTTCTTAACACAGAGCTCCAGAGAGCTACCACCAATCCATTAAATGAGCTCAACTTGCCATTCCCTGGTCTACACATTTAGATTGTTTAAATAAAAGAGAACAAACTAATTTCTAAAACAACTTGTATTTAGGAACAGAACCTTATAATCCATCATTTAAAAAACAAACAATCATTAACTTCTTATGCATCACCCCATCTCTCCGTGTGCCCACTGTACTGAATTTGAGCTGTTAATATTACTTATAATGTCACTTGAAAGTGAACCTGCCTTTTCTACTAGGCTGAGTCCTTTGAATTCAGGGGTATCAGGCTGCATCCCCTGCTCCAACCAGAGTGAGGGGACTATTATCTGATGCTCAATAGACATGCATTGACTTGAATTGAAAGCATCTACCCAACCATACTCCAGGGACGTCAGACTTAGCAGCCCCAATTCCTAGAAGGGAAGCTAAATGCTTTCGGGGGTCCAGGAATACTTCTGCTACAGGTCAAAAGCGGGGATGGCAAGATGCAAGAGTAGGGGATGGGGCTCCCAATCACTTTAATTGCAATTAGAACTAAGAATCAACGTCTTAAAGTGAAGTTGCTAATACAAAGTTTATTCAAACCGGGGGAATGCTTTGGTCAGCAAACTGGACAGGAAAATCTCCCGAGAACAAGCTGTCTCCTAAGATTTCCGTTACCTGCTGCTTCCAGGACTGAAAATACCTCTGGGGCAGGCTGTCCAATGGTGGTTTTGGCACTCCTTCCCCCAGATGGAGCCCAGAAGTGCAAGAGTGCACAAAAATCAAATGTCCTGGGAGGGGAGTTGATTAAATATTTTCAAACCTCAAAAAAAAAAGTGAAAAAATCAGTTCAGGTAGAGTTCAAGTTTTGGGGTCAAGCTTCAGGGACCCTGGGGACTCTTTTGTAGTGAGGCCATTAACTTGCTCCTTGAAATCATACCCCGGAGAGCTTCTCAAGAGCAACACTGTCAGTTCCCAGCATTGCCCCCTCTTTGTTTTGTGTGGTCCGTTTGTGCACAGCGAGCCCAGAGTCATGCTGCACTCTGCTAAAGAAAAAAACATGAGCCAAGTCACACAGGAATTTTGCATTCATCCGGCGTCAGATGCCCTTCTTTATTTTCCACACTTCCTTTTACTTTCCTCTTGAAATCAGAACTTCAAATGACTGACCCCTGCACAGATCTCTTATTCCCGTGGAGATAGTATCACTTCAAGCTGCTTTTTCGCATGGAAATCTTTAGAGGCGCTTGATGGCACTGCTGCCAACCTCCCCAAATGCTGATGGATGAAGCTTTAAAAAAAAAGCCCAGTGCATGTTTGAAAACTGAGAAAGTTCAAGATTTTTCCCCAATTTTGAGCACTTTGCAGATGTTATCGACTGTGGTTGGTTTGAGGGATGGATTGTTATTTGTCCGCATACGAAATCAGGCTTGATTTTCACTTGAGTATAAGAAATATTCATAAAATAACTGCTAGAGACATTTTAACTGCCTGGATGACATGGGGGTTCTCCCTTCCGCCCCCCAACCCTTCCTTCTTTGGGGCAATGTCTGCTTTTTTGCTCTCTGGGAAAGAATTATGGATATTGATTATTCTTTTCCAAAGAAGGCTTACAACTCTACTGGCTAAGATGATAACATGATGAAACTGAAAGAGAACGGGGTGAGGTGGGGGGATTGACCGCCATGATTCCGAGCTGGCACACAGCACCCCGGATGTGATGCCGGAAGAAAGTGAGGGCCAGAACGAAATCTTCAAGGTTTCTTCAAATCCTGGTTTGCTGCTCAGTCACTAATTTATTCACTGAATGCTTTGTGAGAAATACAGAGATGAATGCAGAGCCATTTCTCTTCCCCATTAAGTCGAACCCTGTGTCATGAATAAAGTCAAGTAATGACAGCATAGAGGTTGGGTCAATGTCAGAAGATGCGTCTTCATCTTGCCTTATGGGGACCAGTGTACCAAGCCGGAAAGCTGGTAGCAGCCCTGGCAAATGGAGCTCTGACTTCATCTGTCTTCAGTGCTCCGAGTGAGCAAAGAGAGGGAGGGAGAAAAGACCTTATCCTGCAGCTTTGGTGAAATGGATTGGCAGATGATGAGGGCATGCCTCTTTCGTTTTGACATTTTTGAATATATATACATATTCATTTTAAAATTTTTGACAATGTGTGTATGCATTTACATGTGCATCTCTGTGTGTACAATTTTTTCTACCTGGAGCTCACAAAATACGACTCTAGCAAGAAGGGGAAAGGACTATATAGCAGGATGACTTCTATGGGAATTTTCTATCCGAGCAAACTCACAGCCTGTGACACCATGTGGTAAAAGGAGCAATGAAGTGGAACTCAGGTGTCTTAAATTCCCAGCTCCCTTGCCTTACATTCCGGCGTTGCTTCCCTTGTTAGATTAACTGAGGTTGTGTGACTGAAATCTGAGCTTCATTTTGAGAAGTGAGAGAGAGACAATGGACGAGGTGGAGAGAAGAAATGAGATTTTAGCAACAGTGACCTTGACTTTGCCATATGGCTGTTGCACCAGACCACATTTTTGAAAAAAGTCTGTTGTTTTATTCCGTGGCATGTCTATGCAACATAGCTGCTGTGAGCCATGTTGACTCAGTCATGTTATAACTTGGAGGGGGACGTGACCCTACACCAGGCAGCCCAGAATCTGTGGACGAAGGAGACCCACAATGAGAGAGGGAGAAAATTAAGCTGCCAAGAAGTTGTCAACAAGATTTACTGTGAGACATGGTCCCTTGCATGTTTTTTTGTTCTGATACTATTTTATTTTATTTTTAAGAAGCTTTAGATTTACATAAATGTTACATCAAAAATATAAGGGCTTCTCATATATTCCAGTGCCTCTCCCTCCCCCTTCCCTGGTATGTTTAATGCCCTCATGCATGCAGAGACCTTTGAGATTTAAAAGAAGGTCATCTTTTATGGAGAGGGAATAAGCGGAGTATAAATATATCCCCAAACTCTTCGCTGAGTTTGTTCAGAGGCTGTGCTATTTGTTCTATCACCATGCTTTCTTAGTTGGCCTTGACAATAGGATTTCTTCTCTTCTGGATCCCTTTGTGCCAGTCATCCTTCAACCGAAGGGAAACAGAATCACTGTGTTTTAGAGCAGGGCTCAGCAAACATTTTCTGGAAAGGATCAGCTAGTAAACATTTTTAGCTTTGTAGTCTGTCACAACTACTCTGCCACTGCAAAAGCAGCCACTGAAAGTACCTAAACAAATGAGTGGGGTTGTGTTCCGACAAAACTTCATTTATAAAAGCAGGCTGTGGACCAGATTTGGCTGACCCCTGTTTCAGAAGATTCAACTTTTGTTTGTTCTTTTGACTTGCAGTTTTTAATAAGGAAAAGTAACTGTGATGACAAATTACAGCTCTCCAAAGATATCCATGTAGCACCTAGATATAGGAATATTCTTCTCTGTAGGCAGGTGTGCGACCTTGACTTAATCCCCAGCTCAATGACATGAGTGAGGTGCTCAAGACCTGACCTCTGAAATGAGGGGCAAAAGTCTATAAACATTTTTCATCTGAGGCCTTGCTGCTTGACCCAGCAGGCTGAAGGGATTTTTAAAAAATAGACAAACATCCTCTATTTCCTGTTCCCCCATCTCCTGGTGAACTCTAATCTTTCTATCACTGCAAATTTACTGCTAGTCATCTCTTGTAAGTGACATCACATGATATTTGTCCTTACACGTCTTGCTTATTTCACTGAACAAGTTTTCAAGGTTCTTCCATGTTGTAGCATGTCTCATAACTTCCTTTTTTTCTTATGGCCAAATACGATTCCATTGTGTATATAGACCACATTTTGTTTATCCATTCATTTGTTGATGGACACTTGGGTTGCTTCCACCTTTGGGGTATTGTGAAAAATGCTGCTATGAACACAAGGGAGAATTTAATTTTAATTTTGATGGCTCAGACTCAGATATGATCCACTCCCACCTCTAATTAATTACAAAACTTCCTTCTCCCCTGACCCTATTCTGTTGGGACAGAGGACACTACAACACATTCAGAAGTATCCCATCTGACAGTGGGCCGAGGACTTGTACCTGCCCTTCTGGGACTCGGAATCACTGTCACCTCAGTGACTAGTTGGCAGAGACCCAGGAAGGTGAGTGACAGAAGAGGTCATTGAGAGGTCAACTCCCACCCGCCTCTACTTTGCTCACATTGGAGCCATTCAGAAAGCTCTGATCGCAGGAATAGCTTTCGTGGTGCTCCCATGTGCTCCTATAGCCTTACAGGTGAGACTGATTAGACCAGGCAGGGTGTGGGGTGGGGGAGTGGTCTGCCTTATGAGACGACCCAGAGTTCCCTGATTTGAAATTGGTGAGAAACTCAATTTGAGTGTGCCCCCTTTTCACCTCTGAGGCCAGCCCGAGGCCACCTGAATCAAAACCAGATGGCCTTCTCAGGCTCGGACCACAAATGGCGGTGGGAAACCCTGCGGGAAGACGGCCACCCGAGCAAGGGCAGAAAATGCAGACTCGGGAAGCTTGGTCAGGTCCAAGTTCCCTCTCGGCAAGCTTTGCAATCCAGCCACGGCTCTTTTTCCCCCCCTAAGGCCCAAGAAGTTTGCATCATTGCAAACTGGTTATTAGAGACTGTTCCCGTGGAGCGCAGGGCCCCCGCCCTCCTCCTCCCTGCGCAGGCCTGACAGAGGCGGCCCCTCTGAGGGTGCCCTTGGGGGACTGGTTTGTTTTGGCGAGGATAGCAGGTGCCGTCCGGTCCTGAGATCTGAGCTCCACTGGGAGTGTCCACGGCGACCTGTAGTCTTGGGTGGCCGCCTTGACGCTTCCACTTCCCTGTCAGCTGATACATCTACCACCCACGCGCTGGAAGATTCCGGCGAGCCCAGAGATTCCTGAAGGAGGGAGCGCTGACCTCCCTTGCCCCCACCCCCTCTGGAGGAGCCAGGGCAAACGCTGGAAATCTCAGCTTCACTTTTTATAAACAAACGAGGGAGGTGAGTATTTAAACATTTAGTCTGTGAAACATTAGCCTCCAACAGATAATTAAAATAAGACCTTCTGAGCGAATGATGACTCAGATGCCTAGAAGTTTCTTCTAAATCTCCTTTGAAAAGAGAAGGGGGATCACGGGGCAATTTCTCAGAGATTGGGTTTGTTTGGGGGCTCCTGAGGGGCAAGAGTGGGTCTTCCTCTCTGAATCCTGATCATTAAATTCCCATCCATCCTACTGTGGGAGATTCCTCACCAGCCTCAGAAGTTACCATGTGGTGTGGAAAGACCCACAGGCATATACTTGGGGGTAGTTTCTGTTTCTCTTCTCAAGGCACAAGATATTGGCCAGTTGCAGAATAAAATCCCCAAATTGACTTCCATCTATATATTTCCAGAGCTCTGCCAAAGTTAGGACATTAGCCCGACTGCTAGGAAGTTTCAGGAGGTGACACCAAAGCTCGGGGTTCCTTTAGAGTTGGAATGATGGAAGTCACTTTTCCTCCAAGTTGTGTTGAATCCTTACCTTGCACGGAGCACTTATCACCCTGTGGCTGTCCTATGACAGGCAGAATGACACACAGGGGTGGGAGAACCAGGCACACACATGGCGGGCTTTCATTCTGGCAAGTGCCGGAAGCAGATGCATTTATGTAGTGCTTTCTGCATACCAGTAAGCAGTTTCATTTATGTAGTGCTTACTGCATGCCAGGCACTCTACTACATACTTTCCATACATCCTTTCACTCTTTTCTCTCAGCCATGGTCATTTATGCCCATCCACCCAGGAATAACTGAGGTTTAAGGAAAGTGACCTGCCTAAGAATCAAGGGCCAGAGGGACCAAGACTGGAGGTGACTCCAGGCAGGTCACTCTCCTCACAGCCATGGTGCCGAGGTGCTCGCCTGCAGCAGCCAGCAACGAATTGGGCAGTCATACTTTCTGACCTGTTTTTTTTTTTTTTTTTTTTTTTAATCTCCAAAGGGTTGACCATCCAGTTAGGGTGACACTGACATGCTTGAGAGCTAAATGGCTGCTAAGATCACACCAAAGGTGAGGGGGAGCCTGAGATGTTTATCCAGGAGGAATCTAGGTACACGTAACAGAGCTGACAGGGGACTCCCAGGCGGTTACCAAGAAGCTGACACTCACACACACACACATGCAGAGGCACACAGAGACACAGAGACATGCACACAGACACACACAGACACA
>JAKSZT010054399.1:15314124-15387268 GCA_026826555.1 Tolypeutes matacus
CACAGAGAAACAGATATGTACACACAGACACACACAGACACACACAGGCACACACAAACATACACTGACACACACAGACACACACAGACTCAAGAGACACAAAGACACACACTCACAGATAACACACAGACACACAGAGACACCCACACTTACATACAGATTCACACACACACACACACCCAAACCGGTCACTTTACCAGCTAGATGGAGCCAAAAGGAAGGCCGCGCTGCCTACTGAGACAGTGCTACAGGATTTCCTCCCTCCCCTTTTCTTCCCACTCAGCCCTGGGATTGGGGTGAGGGGAGACTGTGGAAACACTGAAAACAGAGCAAGTGGCCCTGAAATGCCCTCTTCTAGGAAGAGCCGTGAATCAGCACCAGTGTACAGTGGGGGAGGGGGTGTCAGGCTAGGCAGGTTGGGGGATATAATCGAGGGGTGCTCGCGAGGCGCATATCATGCCCGCAATCCCGCAGTGACTCTCAGACTCTGCATCTCAGCCCGCGAGGGTCCCCAGGCCTCAGAGGGTGGCCGGGGGAGGCTGGAGACTCGCCCACCCCGCGTGCGCCCGGAGCTGGAATCCCACACTCAGGGACCGGCGGGCCTGGGGATCCCACGTACCCGGACAAGCGCAGGGAGTCCCAATGCGGGGTCCCATCTGAGTACTTAGTTTAAAACTTCTCTGTACCGTGTCCTTTTTGGCCTCAGGATGCACAAAGGGCTGAAATGTGGGCTGGGAAGAGAAATAGAAGGCAAGAAAGAATCAGTGGTTCCTCACCTGGGCTGTTCCCAGGTTAAGACTGGGCAAGCTTTAAAGAATTCTGAGGCTTGGGCTCAGCTCAGATCAAACGAGAATCTCTGAACCTGGGACCTAGGCATCGGGTATTTTATAAAGCACCACCCCCACCCCCACTCCTCACTTCGTAATTCCATTGTGCTCCAGGCCAAGAACAACTGAAAACATGGTGAGAAACTCAGCACTTGGATAAGGAAAGAGCCTTGATTCAGGTCAGGACAGCTCTCAGAGCTGAGCCTGAAACCCTGAGCTGGGGACCAGATGACGCCCCACCCCCACCCCCCATGCCCCCTTGTTACTCTAAGTAGCCGGCTTGGGTAAAACCCACTTGAGCTACAGAGGGCGCTAGTGATCCCACAGCCGGCAGCAAGGACCTCACGCTCACTCAGAAATCTGCTGGGTTTTTTAATTTTTGAAAAAAGGAAAGGCCAGAAGGAAAGGGTGGTAGGGAGGGAAAGAGAGTGAAAGAATCCCCTTTTAGAAATTCAAACCCATCAGCATCCAGAAAGCTACAAACTTAGAGAAAAGGCCAGCTATGATGTGGGGGGCTCATGTTCTTCCCTAAAGAACCCCCATCTGCAAATTTCAGAAACGTCCAGAAAAATTCTGCTTTCAGCTCAGGAGGATTTAAGATGCCTTGCGGAGAATTGGGGCTATCCCTGGAGGCTGTGAGTGATGAAAGGGGAGGCTTGTCTATTTTAGACTTGTTAGCTAAGAAGCCAAATTTGTCTTTAAGTGATTTTCAGACTCAGTATCAGGTGTTGTTTGGAGAGTTAACAGCTGTCAGGAAAGGTTCTATGTTCATTTAAAAAAGCATCTATACTTTGCAAGAGAGGAAGGAGTTGCCAAACTCAGAGGTGAAAATGGCAATTTACAGACCTCATCTGTGCTCTCATGATGGCATCATGCAGCATTTGCTTTGCCTTTTATATCAGCAATGTACTTCACATTGTATTCATTTCTTTGAAGGTTTACTATTTTAAAGATTTTGCTTGGTAGAATCGCAGAAACAATTTGACAGAACCCTCTCATAGAACCTCCCCACACTCTGAAAAAGACACCAAGAAAAATGTTTGCTTCTTTGTTACAGATAACAGAATTAAGACCCAGGAAAGTTAAAGCGTTTATTAGTTTTTACATGTGTTAATCTCTAAACCGGGATTTGGAAACTTTGGTCCCTGACTTTGTACTTTTCTCTTTTCATCCACAGAACCATCCATTCCACTTCATCTTCCAAGGCATGGCTAGCCAGTTTTGCCTTTCCTTTGTAGCTTATTATTACATGTAATTAAGCAATGCACAGCTCTTTTATATTTTTCTGAATGCTGCCTTGAGTCTTTGAAATGTCACCAAAAAGAAGAAAAAAATCCCATTTTGATATCATCCCATAGTTTGAATATGCAGAATGTAATAAAGAGTAGAGTTGTTGCGATTTTAATTTTTAAATCTTTTGTTGTCCTTTTGAGCAAAACTATTATTGTCCCTAATGGGTGTATCAACCACCTCGAACCCTTTTTGTAAATAAGAGGTGTGCGTATGTGGGTGTATGTTTTGTGTGCTCAGTTTTCAGACTAATTTGTTTGTTCTCATAATATCTCTATGAGCAAACCTGGGAGAACGTCACCTTCAAATTGTCCAAAATGAGACTAAAGCAAAGATTGATTAGTCAGTCACCAAGTTTATGAAAGATCTTAAAGATGCCTTGTGGCAGAGGGAAATGCCATCTAATAACCAATAAATGAGGCAGGTGACCTTGGGCAACGCATTTAAATTTGAGCCTCATTATTTTCACCAGCAAAACTGAAATATCTGCCATGCCTAATTTATTTTATGTCTTTTATGACTATCAAAAGAGGTCATGGTTGGGAAATGTTTTGTAAGTTACAACTTACTGAATAGTTGCATAGTTGCTCAAAAGTAATGCATTATGATAAAAATTGAGATTGAAGTGATTTCATTTCAGAAAGTGCAGATGTGTTTCCTAAATTTGGTAAAAAAAAAAAAAAAGGTTGGGGGGGGGAGTGGATGTGGCTCAAGCAGTTGAGCACTCACCTCCCACATGGGAGGTCCCGGGTTCGGTTCCCAGTGCCTCCTAAAAAGAAAACAGACAACAAGCAGACAACAAGCAAAAAAACCCAACAATGAGCAGACAATGAGTGAAAAAACAATGAACAAACAACAAGCGCAAAACAATGAGCAAACACAACGAGCAAACAGATGAGGGAGCCAACTCCGGGTGTGTGTGGGGGTAGTGTTTGCTCTACACCCCTTGTTACAATGTAACTGATTTTTATACTAGAGCATCTCATTTAAGTAAGAACTATTTATAAAAATAAACCTCAAGTAACTCCAACAAAAGGTTGTGGTAAGGAAAAAGCACATTTTATGAACTTGTTTATGCTTCAAATGAACATTAGTCCTTCAAAAATGTTTGATATTAAATTGCGAACCACTACATTGCTGAAAAATATAATACTTTCTTTTTAAAGGAATAATATAGGTTTCTTTCCTTTTTTCCCTTCAATTATGGAGTTAATATTGAAGTAAAAGAGAAGCTCAGTCATTTCATGGACCTGGATTCATGAGTCACAGTATGGATTATACCTTCTGAGGTGGCCTTGTTGATGCCCAATCATGGCTTTTTCTCCACCTTCACTTGAAGTGATGAGTGCAGTGTGTTCGTTTATTTATTTATTTAATATTTGAGGAGTTATGAATTAACAAAATAATCATGCATGCCATACAGGATTCCCATACATCACCCCACCACCAACACCTTATATTGTTGTGACACGTTTGTTACAAATAACGGAAGAACATTGTCATAATATTACGGCTATCTACAGTCCATAGCTTATATTTGGTATATTTTTCCCATGAACAAGCCTATTATTAACACTGTGTATTAGCATTATATATTTGTTATAGTTCATGAGACATTCTCATATTTGTATTGTTACCCATAGTCTGTCATTCACCATGGGGTTCACTGTGTTAAACAGTCCCCTGCCTTGTATAATCTATCTAAAGTATACACTCAATGGCTTTCAGTTTCAGTCCAGAGTTGTGTTGTCATCAGCTCCATCCATTTGAAAACATTGTCATTATTCCAAAAGGAAGAATCCCATACTCCCTTATACCCTCCATTATTGAGCCTTAGTATTGATAAAGTACCTTCTTGGCCATTGCTGTAAAAATATTACAATACTACTGTTAACTATAGTTCATAGGTTACATTATATATTCCCCAAGCATCTCCATATTCTTAAAGCCTTGTAATAGAGGATCATTCTTGTATTTGTACTATTAACCACAAACAGAATCACTATTTTACACAGTCCTTCGATTATTCTCTAGCTTTCTTTCAATTGACATTAACCTCCCTAGGCTACCCCTTTCAGCCACAATCACATTTAAAAATCAGCAGTGTTAATTATACTCACTATAATGAGTTACCATCAACTCTAACCATTTCCCCACATTTACAATCCCCCTTACTAAACATTCTATATACATTCAGCATTAGCTACCCCTTCTCAACCCACATTCTATCTCCTAGAAACCTATACTCTATAGTTTAACTCCATGAGTTTACTCATTGGATTTAGTTAATATTAATAAGACCATACAATATTTGTCCTTTTGTGTCTGGCTTATTTCACTCAGCATAATGTCTTCAAGGTTCATCCATGTTGTCATATGCATCCCAAGTTCATTTCGTCTGATAGCTGAATAGTAGTCCATCATTATGTATATACCACATTTTGCTTATTCATTCATTGGTTGATGGACACTTGAGTTGTGTCCATTTTTTAGCAATTGTGAATAATTCTGCTATGAACATTGGTGTGCAAATGTCTGTTCACGTCCCTGCTTTTAGTTCTTCTGAATATATTCCTAGTAGTGGGATTGCTGGATCATATGGCAGTTCTATATTTAGCTTCCTAAGGAAACACCAAACTGTCCTCCACAGAGGCTGCACCATTTTACCTTCTCACCAACAGTGAAGGAGGGTTCCCATTTCTCCACATCCTCTCCAGCACTTGTAGTTTTCTGCCTTTTTGATAATAACCATTCTTAAGGAGTGAAATGATATCCCATTGTAGTTTTGATCTGCATTTCTCTAACAGGTAGTGATAGTGAGCATCTTTTCAAGTGCTTTTTGGCCATTTGTATTTATTCTTTAGAGAAATGCCTATTGAAATATTTTTGCCCATTTTTAAATTGGGTTGCTTGTGTTTTTATCATTGAGTTGTGTGATCTCTTTATATAACATGGAGATCAAACCCTTATCCAATATGTGGTTTCTGAACATTTTCTCCCAGTGAGTATGTTGCATTTTCACCTTCTCAACAAAGTCATTTGAAGCACAAAAGTTCTTAATTTTGAGGAAGTCCCATTTATCTATTTTTTCTTTCATTGCTTGTGCTTTGGGTGTAAGGTTTAAGAAACCTCCACCTCTCACAAGATCTTAAAGATGTTTCCCTATGTTTTCTTCCAATAATTTTATGGTTCTACCTTTTATTTTTAAGTCCTTGATCCATTTTGAGTTAATTTTTGTATAAGGTGTGAGATAGGGGTGTTCCTACTTTCTTTTAGCAAAGGCTATCCAGTTCTCCCAGCACCATTTGTTGAACAGACTGTTCTGACCCAGCTGGGTGTGTTTGATAGCCTTGTCAAAATCATTTAGCCATATATGTAAGGGTCTATTTCTGAGTCCTTGATTAGGTTTCATTGGTCAGTCTGTCTACCTTTATGCCAGTCCCATGCTGGTTTTTTTTTTTAACCACTGTAGCTTTGTAAAATGCTTTAAAGTCAGGAAGTAAGAGTCCTCCAACTTCATTCTTCTGTATTAGGACATTTTTGGCTATTCAGGGCCTCTTACCCTTCCAAATAAATTTGATAATTGGCTTTTCCATTTCTCTAAAAATGGCAATCCTCCTAATATTGCTCATTAGTAGTGTATAGAAATGCTACTGAGTTTTGCTTATTAATCTTGTATCCTGCCACTTTGCTGAACTCGTCTATTAGTTCTAGTAACTTTTTTTGTGGATTTTTAGGTATTTTCTAGGCATAGGAGTATATCATTAGTGAATAGCAAACATTTTACTTATTTTCCTATTTGGTTGCCTTTTATTTCTCTTTCTTGCCTAAACGCTCTAGCTAGACCTTCCAGCACAATATTAAATAACAGTGGTGACAGTGGGCTTCCTTGTCTTGTTCCCAATCTTAGCAGGAAAGCTTTCAGTCTTTCACCATTGAGTACAATATTAGCTATGGGTTTTTCATATATGCACTTCACCATGTTGAGAAATTTTCCTTCTATTCCTATCTTCCAGAGGGTTATTTTTTTTTATATCAAGAAGGGATGCTGTATTTTGTCAAATGCCTTTTCTGCATTTATCAAGAATATCATGTGATTTACCTTCTTCAATTTATTAGTGTGTTTTATAAATTACTAATTGATTTTCTTGTGTTGAACCACCTCTGCATACCTGGGACAAAACCCATTTGATCATGGTATATAATTCTTTTAATGTGCTTTTGGATACAGTTAGCAAGTATTTGTTGAGGATTTTTGCATTTATATTCATTGGAGAAATTGGTCTGTAATTTCCTTTTTACATGGGATCATTGTCTGGCTTTGGTATTAGGGTGACGGTGACTTCCTAAAATGAGTTTGGTAGCATTCCTTCCTGTTCAAATTTTTGGAAGAGTTTGAGCAAGATTGGTATTAGGTCTTCTTTGAATGACTGGTAGCATTCACCTGGGAAGCCATCTGGTCCTGAGCTTTCCATTTTGGGGAGGTTTTTGATGACTGTTTCAATCTCATTACTTGTGATTGGTTTTTTGAGGTCTTCTTTTTCTTCTAGGGTCAGTGTAGGTTGTTTGTTTCTAGGAATTTATCCATTTCATCTACGTTGTCAAGTTTGTTGGTGTACAGTTGTTCATAGTATCCTTTTATGATCTCTTTTATTTCTGTGGTAATGTCCCCCCTTCTCATATCTGATTTTACTTATTTGCATCTTCTCTCTTTTTTCCTTTGTCAGTCTAGCTAAGTGTTTGTCAAGTTTGTTTATCTTCTTGAAGAACCAACTTTTGGTTTTGTTAATTCTGTTTTTTTCTCTCAATTTCATTTATTTCTGCTCTAGTCTTTGTTATTTCATTCTGTTTGCTTGCTTTGTGATTGCCGTTCTTTTCTCTAGTTCCTCTAGTTGTGTAGTTAAGGCTTCTATTTTTAGCTCTTTCTTCTTTTTCAGTGTAAGCACTGAGGGCTATAAATTTCCCTCTCAACACCACCTTCGCTGTATCCCATAGGCTTTGATGTGTTTTCTCAATTTTATTCGTCTCAAGATACTTACTGATTTCTCTTACTATTTCTTCTCTGACTCACCGATTATTTAATAGTGTGTTGTTTAATCTCCATATATTTGAATTTTCCCTTTTTCTGCCTGTTATTGATTTCCAGCTTCATTCCATTATGATCAGAGAATGTGCTTTGTAGAATTTCAATCTTTTAAATTTATTGAGACCTGTCTTGTGGCCCAACATATGGTCTATCCTGGAGAAAGATCTATGAGCACTTGAGAAGAATGTATATCCTGCTGTTTTGGTGTGTAATGCTCTATAAATGTCTGTTAGGTCTAGTTCATTTATCATATTATTCAAGCTCTCTGTTGCTTTATTTATTCTCTGTCCAGATGTTCTATCCAATGCTGACAATGGTGTTCTGAAGTTTCCAACTATTATTATAGTTGGAATAATAGTTGAATAATAACTGAAGTTAGTTCCTCTTCACTTTTGTATTTTGGGGCACCCAAGTCAGGTGCAGTGAGCCATGGGTTTTGCCAAGGCTGTTCACCTTTAGGGTGAAGTATGGGTGCCATTCTCAGCTGCAAGGGCTAGTAAATCACAATTTTTGCTTCAGCCTTTTTGTCTCTCTGTCCTTCTCCCTCCTGGATGATGTGTAGCACTCTCCTGGTCTGCAGACACCCAAAGTAGCTCCCTCAGACAGCTTTTGGTCCTTCCTTCATTATTTTTGTAAGAAAGTTGAGCCCTGCCACCCTACTCTGATGCGATTTTCCTGGGAATCCTCAGTGAGTTCTTTTGATAAGACTTTCTACTTTCTAGGAAACTACCTCAAGAAAATAACCAGAATGTGGACAGGATTTACATACAAGGATAGTCATCTGGGTATTATTTAGAAGAATGGTTACATATATTTTGTGTACGCATATGTGCAGTCATTGATATGGTATTTTCAGAGAATGTTTGCTAATATTGGAAAATACTTAATGATACAATGTTAAATGAAAAGGCTAAAATATAAAATTACGAGTGCAGTGATTCCCATTTTATAAATGTGTATGTGCGTAGAACAAAATAGAGGAAAAGAAAGTATATCTAAGTAATAACCATGGCTATCTACCAGTGATGGTTATGAGGAAATTCAATTTCTTCTTGTACTTTTCTGTATTTTATACCTTTCTATGATAATCATTTTTATAATCAGAAAAAAGGTTGTTATTTTTATCAAGAAAGTCTTTTCCGGGGGTGTGAGTTCTGTTCTGACTCAGGAATAAATCTTCTTAGAATAAGAACTCAGTTTTCCAACGTTTGGCTTACCTTTGTGTAGCCTTCCTTTGAGAAAATGGTCCAGTTCCTGGTTCTGCAGTGGGACTCAACTTCATAATGGAGGCAAGTAAAGGAAAATGTAAATGTTTACTGATTCAACAAATACTTATAGATTGGCTGCCTTTGCAGGCATATTTTAAGGCATTGCACATTCAGAGACTCACTCTGATGGTTGTGGCAGAAGAGACCTAGGGCCAGGGATTGGAATTTCTTTCCTTTCGAAGTTTTGTCCAGTGAAACATTTCTCAAATATGTCAGTTCTCCTCATACTGGGCAGACTAGGCAAATTCTCTGAAAGGTGACTTTGAGTTATTAAATCCAAAAAATATTGATTAAGCATGTTCTGTGCATCAAATAGTATGCTAGGAAGCTTAGCATAGTGTAAGTGTAATGAAAGATCTCCTCCTTAACACAAGACTGCAATGTTTTCCTATTGCTTACACTTCCCAATTTGACTATCTTAAATACTTATTGTTTATTGTGTACATATGCTCAGGCAATAGTGTTTGGTTCCTCTCTTGGATGTGTCAAACTTAACCTTTATGAATTTCTACTCTATCAGTTACTTGATATTCAAATACCTCCTTCTTAATTATTTTGGTAAACTTTAAATGTACCTCAACAAATAAAACAATGCATTATTTCCCTTCTACTTCATAAGTACTTTTTAAATCATATGATGTGGACCCCAGAACATCCCAATGTAAATAGTAAATAAAACTGCATTCATGTAGTAATATTATTATTATGTATATATTAACATCAGATTAATCTAGGTCACCCAGGAATTAAAGTATTTGTCCCAAACAATACCGAAAAGTAGGATACAATTTTCTCTAATAATCCCATTTCTTGATAATTCTTGAACCCAGTCATTGATTCTAGAGTTCAGAATCAATGTCCTTTATAGTAATATGGATGGTTGACAGTCAATAATGAAAACCTTTTCCCCCCAACTTTAAAATATCTAGAATATCAGTTAATATTCAGTAACACAGCAAAGATAACAAACAAAATCCATGGGATGGATGCTTATAATATTCTGCATTTATCAACAAAATCTAAAAAACTAATTTCTATGAATACTAAACATTTTTCATATATTTGGAGTGCATGTCAAACTTTAGGATGTATATGAATCACCTGGCACTTTGCTAAAAATATAAATTCCCATTCAGCAGGTCTGGATGGGGCATAGGAGTCTACATTTTAACAAGATCCCAAGTGATACTGATTCTGTTGGTCCTCAGACCACACCTTAAATAGACGAGATCTTTAAATTTACTTCATAGGGTGAAATATGAGCATTGGTAAGAAAATCTTGAGTTAGTAGCAATAAAGAAATATTCTTCTGGGGCAAGATAATGTGCTTCAGAAAATACTTTGGGGTGTTGGTCTGAATCTTGTCTTTAGAAGGCATGCTGAAAGGAAAGACACTAGAACACTAGACAATGGTTCAAAGTGGCATAGAGCAATATAGACCTCTGGTAAAGGTAACCTATTTGGTAATTATTAATGCCAGTATTATTGTTTTACTTTTTTGGTATGTAACCCCACTTATTACTTCCTACAGGTGCTGAAATGCAAATGCATAAAAAGTAATGATAAATCTATGGTTTGGGACATACAATGTACAAAAATATAATTTGTAACAAGTACAAAAAAGGTATATGGAGGGGTATAGGAATAGTATATGTGTATGCTATTGAAGTTAATTTGGTATCAAGTCAACTATGATTGTTAGATATTTAGGATGTTAAATTTTAACCCCATGGTAACCACAAGGAAAATATATGAAAAATATATCCAGATAAAAATGAAAAAGGACTCAATATGGTACAATCCAAAAAAAAAAAACAAATAAATCTGAAAATAGGCATTAATGGAAGAATTGAAGGACAAAAGAGTATAAGACCTGCAAAGTCTAAATACTAAAATGGCAGAAGAAAGCCCTGCATTATCAGTAGTGACTTTAAATATAAATAGATTAAACTCTCCAGTCAAAAGGCAGAGATTGGAAAAATAGATAATAAAGCATGACCCATCTATATGCTACTCACAAGAGACTCATCTGAAATTCAAAGACATAAGCAGGTTGAAAGTAAAAGGATGGAAAAAATATACTATGCAAGTAGTAACCAAAAAAGAGCTGGGGGTAACTATACTAATATCAGATAAAATAGACTTTAGTCAAAGACAGTTAATAAGGACAAACATGGTCATTATACACTGAGCAAGGGGTCAATCCAACAAGAAGAGGTTATGATTATAAATATATATGTACCTAACAGCAGAGCCCCAAATATATATGAAGCAAATACTGACAGAGTTGAAGGGAGAAATTGACAGTTTTACATTAATAGTAAGAGACTTTAATACACTACATTCAATTAACAGATGGAGCATCTATACAGAATATCAGAAGGAAATACAAAATTTGAATGATATTCTCAACCAACTAGACCTAACAGACATATACAGAACACTTCGTACAGCAACCGAATACACATACTTCTCAAGTGCACATGGATCATTCTCCAGGATAGACCATATCTTAGGTCACAAAATAAGTTTCAAAAATTTTTAAAAAGTTGATATCATACAATGTACCTTCTCCAACCACAATGGAATTAAACTAGAAATAAATAGCAGAGGGAGATATGGAAATTTCACATGTATGTAGAACCTTAAAAACATAGTCTTAAACAACCAATGAGTTAAAGAGGAAATCACAAGGGAATTGGGAAATACCTTGAGGTGAGTGAAAATGAAAATGTAACCTACTAAAACTTGTGGGATGCAGCAAAGGCACTGCTGAGAGGGAACTTTATAGCTCTAAATACTTATATTAAAAAAGAAGAAAGATTTCAAATCAAAGAGTAAACCACAAAAAACAGGAAGATGTAGGAAAAAAGAGCAAACTAAGCCCAAAGTGATCAGAAGGAAGGAAATAACAAAGATTAGAGTAGAGACAAATGAAATAAGAGAATGAAAATACAATAGGGAGAATCAACAAAACCTAAGTTTGATTTTTTGAAAAGATCAGGAACAAGACAAAAATGCCTACTATCACCACTGTTATTAAATATTGCACTGGAAGTTTTAGCCAAAGCAGTAGTGTAGACAAGGAAAAGTAATAAAAGACATCCAAATTGGAAAGGAGGAAGTAAAACTTTCACTATTTGCAGATGACATGATCCTATAGACAGAAAACCCTGAAAAATCCAGAACAAAGCTCCTAGAGCTAATAAATAAATTCAGCAAAGTGGCAGGGTACAAGATCAACTTGCAAAAATCAATAGTGTTTCTATACACTAGCAATAAATAATCAGAAGAAGAAATAGAGAAATAAATTCCATTTACAATAGCAAAAAGAATCAAATACTGAGGAATAAATCTAACCAAGGATATAAAGGACTTGTATACAGAAAACAGCAAATATTGCTAAACATAATCCAAGAAGACCTAAATAAATGGAAGGACATTCATGGTTATGGATTGGATCTCATCAAAATTTAAAACTTTCACACCTCAAAGGATTTTATCATGAAAGTAGAACAAGGGATCAGGTGTAGCTAAGTGGTTGAGTGCCTGCTTTGCATGTATGAGGTCCTGGGTTCAATCCCTGGTACCTCCTGAAGGAAGGAAGGAAGGAAGGAAGGAAGGAAGGAAGGAAGGAAGGAAGGAAGGAAGGAAGGAAGGAAGGAAGGAAGGAAGGAAGGAAGAAGAAAGAAAGCAATAACCTACACAATGGGAAAGAGCATTTGGAAGCCAAATATACAATAAAAGTTTGATATCCAGAATATACGAGGAAGCCCTACAATTCAACAATAGTAGGCAAAGACTGACAGAAAAATGGGCAAATAACTTGAATAGATACAAATGGCCAAAAAGCACATGAAAAGATGCTCAACATCATTAACCATTAGGGAAATGCAAATCATTACCACAATGAGATACCATTTCATACCCACCAAAAATGGCTAGATTTTAAAAAATAAAAAATATTAAGTGTTGAAGAGGATGTGGAGAAATAGGAACACTCATACATTGCTTATGGGGATGTGAAATGTTGCAGTCCCTGTGGAAAAGTTTGGCAGTTCCTCAGAAAGTTAAATATAAATTACCATGTGACCTGACAATCCTACCTCTAAGTACATAACTAAAAGAATTGAATGTGGACCTCAAACAGATATTTGCTCACCAATGTTCATATTGTCATTATTCACAATTGCCAAAAGATGGAAGCATCCTAAAAGTCCATCAAACCAATGAATGGATAAACAAAATGTGGTATATATACACAATGGAATATTATTCAGCTGTAAAAAAGGGATGGAATTCTGGTTCATGTGACAACATGGATGAATCTTGAAGACATCATGTTAAGTGAAATAAGCCAGACACAAAAGGATAAATATTATATGGTCTCACTGATATTAAATTATTAGAACAAGGAAATTCATTGACTAGAATCTAAAATACAGGTTACTAGGGAATGGGGTAAGATAGGGAATAGGGAGTTAAAGCTTAAAATGTTCAGAGTTTCAGGAGCGGGTATAGTTGAGTGTGTGCTTCACATGTGTGAGGTCGCAGGTTCAATCCCAAGTACCTCCTAAAATATATACGTACACACACACACACACACACAAAGTTTCTATTTGGGACAGTGGAAAATTTTGGTAGTGGATGGTGGAGATGGTAGTGCAACATTATGAGCATAATTATCAGTACTGAATGTTATATTTGAATGTGGTTAAAAGGTAAAATGTAATGTTTTATATATGGTACTAGAAGAAAAAAAAAAATTCCATAGAACTTCACTACACGGTGAACCCCGAGTTATACCATGGACTATAGTTAAATGCACAATTATACAAATGTGCTTTTATCACTTGTAACAAATGTTCCACACCAATGCAAGGTGTTAATAATAGGATAGTCTATGGGAACTCTGTGTGTTATGGATGGTTGTTCTGTCAACCCCAAATTCTCTAATAAAAAAATTTAAAAAGGAAGGCCATGCATGGTGCAGTCGCTGTCACGGGCCTGTGTTAGTTTAGCATTTTGTTACAGGGGTTCCTGGAATGGGAGTTTGTGAATACAGATGGCTTCGCAGACAAAACCTTGCAGGTGGAGCATGGAAGGAACATGTTTTGAAGCAAACAGGCAAAGTGAGATAGTGAGTGTAAAAATACTCTGTACAGTGCAATATAAATATCAGATGATAGCATCATCATCATGATTTTGTACCATGTACTGGATCCCAGGCTTAAGTCTTACTGGATGTGCAAAATAAAAGAAATACTATTCCCCTTCCAGAAAGCACTGGACAGCTATGATGCTCCTGGCTGGAATTTTCTTGAAGAGAAGACATGGGTGGTGGGGTGGAGAAGGGGAGCACGGCTCATGCTATCTCTCTCTCATATCCCCAGTCTTCACACCAACCCAGCCATGGCCCACATCCCTGTTCCTCCTACAACCCCTGCTCACCAACACAGTCTTGGCACAGAGTCACTTTGTCCAAAAGAGTTGGACCGAGTTGAGGGACCTTCCTGTTTACTCAAATGTTTTCTGCAGCTTCTGTCCTACCTCATCCAAGGCTCCTGCTCCTTGCCTGTCATGGGCCACAAAGTGTGGAGCCCATCTGCTCGTCTTATCATCAGCTTAAGAAAATAAAATAGGCTGGCTTCCCCCATTATATTTTACATTTTAGGTCCATCTGTCTGTCTGTCTATCTATCTATCTATCTATCTATCTATCTATCTATCTATCTATCAATCAGTCTATCTAATTATCTATCCATCTGTCTATATTATCTATTCTTATGTACCCATCCATTTATCTGTATGTATGTATGTATCTATCTATCTATCTACACATGCATATGTATGTGTACATACATATATACACATATATATATGCTTTACATTTACATCTTTTATTCTTTCATGATGAAAATAATCATGACGCTTTATTTTTATTTTTATCTGTATTGTGGGTTGATTGTGGGACAATTAGCATCAACATGCTGCATCACTTGGGCTATGCTAACCCTTCTCTGCTCATATTGACCTATTATCAATACAAACAATATTTGCTTAAGAATGGGAAGTTTGGTTTTCATTTGTTAATTTGTTTGACTCTCTGACAGAAAACTACTCAGAAGATGGAATTGACTTGCTCTTGACAGCTACCTGACTTAGATAGCCTGACTTTATCTGCATGTAATTTGGGAAGTGGGAGAAGTAATTGGGCTTCAAGGTCAAGCTGTGATCTGTGTCCTCTCAGTAGAATAAAAATGAATGGAACACTCCTGATCAAATATTTAATGGCAGTTGACCATGGGAAGTGCATACTTCTGGTACCCCATTCCTCATTCAACATTCATTCAACAAATATTTATCAATCACCTGCTATGAGCAAGGACCTAGGATGGGCCCTAGTTCCAGCAGTGAACTAGACACAGTCCTGGCCCGAAGGCACTCACATCCTTATATGTATGCATGCCAGCATGCGTGTCTAAATGTGGGACTGCCTCGGTATATGTGTGTGTATCTCTGAGTGTATGTCTGTTAGGGGGACAGAAAGAGTGGTCACAGGGTGGCCAGATAAACAGACTTTTTCAACATGATAAGTCAAAGAAAACCACAGGCAGCACATGAAGGGGACGCATGGTGGGGGTGTGGAGGCCAGTCCTGGAGGCCAGGTGCTTTCTTCTGGAAGTGATGCCAAACTAGACATGAAGGATGGAGAGGATTTAGCTCCTCAAAATGTAGAGTGGGAGTAGGTGTTTCAGTTGAGGGGGGAAGGTACATCCAAGGCCCAGAGCAAAACTATCCCAATATGAATGTAGCTTTCAGTGTGGGGCAGGAGGACCAGTGAGAGACCAAATTCTATCTCATGCCTCCCAGGTCCAGGCATGAGATAGAAGCTTCACACCAAACTTCCCCCACTCATCTGCTGTTGGAATAATCCCTGGAATATTCTTCTCCAATGCATTTACTGATAGAACCTGAAAATCTTGGGACTTCCTCTCCACCCCACTTTCTCCTGCTCCATTTTAATTATTGTGCAATACAAAAGATGTAATGGTGGTAGGTATGGGAAAGAAGAAGGAAAGCTTGTCCTCTCTGTCCTATGAAACCAAAAGCTCTTTGTGGACAAGAACTATTTATATCTCCTACTTCTAAAACATTCAAGCACACTGAGGCACCTTAATAAATGTTTTAATAAATAGTATATTCTCCCCTCCTGCAGTAAGGCAAGAACACTAAGGCCTATTTCCTGCAGCCCTTGGTTTGGATTCCAGATTTAGAAGAGTTGATGTAAAAGGTCTGATGAGCCTGCTTGGACAGATATCCAAATAAGCAATCTATTATGAACAAAGACAAACAACGTGATGAAAGAAGCCCAAGACAGCACAGAAATGACCTAATGGAAGGGAAATTGGGGCAAAGGACATTAGCATCACGGTTTTTGCTAAATTTGACATGACTAGCCAACTAAGAGAAGTCATTATTGAGAAAATGTGGAATTCCAGCCAACTATTTGGATGATGGAAAATTAAATATAGTTGAGATGTAAAATTTTGCAATGTAGGGATTTTAAGATGATTAGAAATCTTTCATATTTTAAAAATGCAGTTCAATGGACCATCTCTTAGCATTATCCTGAAAACTTATACTTTTAATTAAAACCATAGAATCTATTTTATGAATCCAAGAAAGAGTCTGCTTATCTTAAACCCAGTTTCTACTACCTGGACTGACTAGTATTCTTATTTTCCTTCTATCTTTAAATTAATGAAGGGGGCCATGGCCAAGCCAGACCTCGTGTATTTGAGTTTAGTGTAGAAAATCCAAAGAAATCAAAGAGGTTAAAAGATTATTTAAAAGTGTACATCAAGGATTGTTTTCAGGGGATAGAAAGCTTAGACCCAAACTTAGCTACAGTGTTTGAGGAAATACTGATGAATGTGCCTTGGAGGGGCTGAAGGTTGGGAGCGGGCAGACTCTAGCAAGGCCCATGTGAATGGCCCTGTGACCCAACATCTCCTGATTTGGAGGAGGGCTGTAGGAGAGGAGGGAGATGGTCAGCTGGACATTGGAGAGATTTGAGTCCTGGCTCTTGTCCTTTCCAGATGTCTCTCTGCTCATGTCTACCTTGTCTGCTTCACTTATATCTACTTTCCTAACTCAGCCAGAATCCCAAGCACTCTAATAATTGCCCTGGGTAGACAATGAAAGCATGCTGAGGTTTGGTGTTACTAAAGCCAAGATCTGTCACACGAAAATGCATTGTGTACCATGAACAAGAAGAAGATGCCTGAAGGCATAGAAAGAAGTAATAAAGTAATAATTGTGATTATTAGGTGTTTAACAAATCCAAATTTCCATGATATGCTACATAATAAAAATGCTTCTTGAAAAACATCTCCTTTAACGGGAAAATATCACATGGACTTAAATCAGCAGAATTCAGTCCAACAAGCATTTATTGATATACTAATTATATTTCAGGCTCTAACAAAACAATGGGAATAAGAAGATGACATGGGTGACAATTCTGTCCCTCTCTGACTCCAGCATGAATGGAATGACAACATATCAACTGGAATAGTAGATATTGATTTGATTAACAACTCTGGGCCAGACATTGTGTTAAGCTGGAGGGTATAACCTTTGTTAAGACAAGGTTCTCCTCCTGAGTGGCTCATATGCTATATGGCTACGTCTTTTCTGCTTCTCTATAAAGAACACAAACCCTCGTCATCAAGAGGATTATCACTCAGTAAAGAAATAAAATGCTGAAAGATGATAAAACTTGGACTAGCTATTTGGGAAAGAAATGAAGAGAAGCAATCTATGTAGAAAAGGTAGGGTATCTAGAAAAGAGATCTGTAGAGAAAAGAAAAAAGAACTCTCTCAGTCACTTCCTTAGCCTCAGCCATGTTGTAGCATGTATAAGAACTCCATACTTTTTAATAGCTGAAAAATATTGCATTGTATGGAAATACCACATTTTGTGTGTCCACTCACCTGTGGATGGACACTGCTGTTTCCACCTTTTGGATATTGGGAATAATGCTACTTTTATGAATGGAGTGCAAGTATGTGTTTGAGTCCCTGCTTTCAATTCCTTTGGGCATATACGTAAGAGTAGAATCTCATTGTTTTTTAATTTTCATTTGGTCTCTATTATATTAATAAACTCATCCTTGATCTTATTTTATAAAAACTATTGGATACACACACTATCCATATTAAGGTGCCATGAGAGAATTTAATGAATCAGTGAGTCAGGCAATGCATTATCTAGTACACCCTGGAAAGTTATTATTTATTGATTAATATTTCTCTGCAAATGGAGAAAAGGCAACAGGAAGAATAATAGCAGAGTTTGTTCTGCTGAGTTTGTGCTACCAACCAGAGAAATATTCTTTACACAGGACATCTGGTTGTAAATACATAGCCTCCTTGGTCAAATTCAGATTAGTTCAATTCATTTATGCATTCGTAGATATATGAGCGCTTATAAGGAAGCTGTCTTAGTTTCTCAGTTGCTAAAACAAATTGGCTTAAAAAATGGGAATTTACTGGCCCATGGTTTTAAGGGTAGGAGAAGTACAAAATCAAGGTGATGCTTTCTCATTGAAGGCTGTGGCTTTCTGTGGCTGGTTGCCAGCAATCCTTGGTCCTTGGCTTTTCTGTCACATGGCAATGCACATGGTGTGTCTTCTCTTTTCTCTTCCGGGTTCTGTTGACTTCCAGCAACTTACTCTTCCTGTGACTTTCTTTCTTTATGTCTGAATTTCATTCTGCTTATAAAATACACCGGTATCTGTATAAAAGCCCAACCGGATTCAGTTGACCATATCTTAACTAAAAATAATAACTTCAAAATGTCCTATTTATAATAAATTCACACCCAGAGGAATGGATGAAGATCAAGAACATGCTTTTTTTTCTGGGATACATATTTCAGCGTACCACAGAAGCCATAATGGTAGACATGACATGGTGGTAGGCAACAGAGACTTCCACCTGCCCTTGTAGAGCTGGCAGTCTCTGGCTGCACTAGCCAATACAGTGGCTGCCAGCCACATGTGGCTACTTAAAATCACATGTGGCACCAGCCACATTTCAAGTAATCAATAGGCACACAGGGCTCTTCTTGACTGTATTAAACAGCACAGATTACAGAGCATTTCCAACAGTGCAGAAAGTTCGTTTGGCCAGCATGAATCCAAAGGAAAAAACAAATATTACATGATTAATTTCACAATTTCTTATTTATAAGAATTGCACTTATGTTACATGACATGAATAGAAATTCAAAGAGTTGCAAGAGCTGTTCTGAGGTGAAATATAAAGGATTGGGAGACATTAACAAGCAGGTAGCTGAGGGGCAAGGAGGACAGTCCAGGTAGAGGAGTTAGCATGTACAAAGGGCTTGTGTGGGGCAGGAACAAGCCACATTTGAGGAACAGAAAGAAGGCTGGAGTGGCTGGAGCACAGAGGAGGAAGAGAGAGACATATGATGAGCCTGCAGAAGAAGGCAGGAGCCTTGAGGACCATGTTAAGGATTCAAGCGTCTATCTTAAGAACAACTGCAGGACCATAAAATGAAGAGGGATATGCTGAGATTCATTCTTAAATCTTTGCTGAGGCTGCTGGGTGGCAATGCGAGAAAGCGCTTGCGTGCTGTTGTAATAGTCCAGGAGGGAGAGTGGTGACTGAACAAGTCGAACACTTCAGCTATTGTCAGGGTCACTGTGGTAGGCTGAATGATATACCTTAACATAAGACATATTCTTAATCTTAACCTGCCTCCCTGTGGATGTAAACCCAACTGAATAGGACTGCTTGTGGCTCAACTGAATGAGGGTGGGTACTAATCTGGATTACCGGAGGCCTTATAAATAGAACTGGGACGGCACAGAACTGAGAAAGGAGAGGACATTGCCATGTGATGGGAAGCTAGGGTTCAAGCCAAGGAACCCCAAGGATTGCCAGCCAGCCAACAGCCTTCATGGAGAAGGCAAGCCTTGCCAAGATCTTGATTTTGGACTTCTTCTAGCCTTAAAACCATGAGCCAATAAATTCTATTGTTTAAGCAAATCCATTGTGTGGGATTTCTGATAGCTGGCAAACAAAGCAGGCATGTTTAGCATAGAGGTGAAGAAGGTTCATCATAATATGTCACTGGCCCAAACCCCTACCCACACAGAAACCCAAGAAGCACGCAGGAGAGAGAAACAGTTTCTTCCTTGCAAGCTCCTGGCCACAATATATTTAAAAGAAGTTCAATGAATAAAAAGAAAGAGCAACAGAAGCACACGATGATGATACAAATTCTAGTGTACCACCACGAGTACTAATGGTTCCTGAACAGAAGAGGATTTTGGTAGTAGAATCCACAAGATCTTTGATGCTAGCCAGTTGGGTGCTAACTTCCCCTGCATGCCTGGTTTGCATTCTCTCTTTCTGGGAATGGACTTTCCCATACTCCTTACCCTTGACAATTTTGCCACATAGGTTATCATAGGTATCAGTTTCTGGGAGGCTTTAAAGTTTTGCAAGCAGGTTAAGTGCCCCTCCTCTGTGATCCCATAAAAATCTCTATTTATTCCCATTACAATGACCCATTAACTTGTCTTTCTCCCCCAGAGTAGGCAAACATTGCCCTTTCCACAGAGCTCGGGGTGATGGAAAAATGCATAACAACCCTGATACCTGCTGATACCCTCTCCATTATAAATCCTGAATATCCCAATAAAATTACTTTAAATGAACTCCTTATTGTTATAAAAATGACAAGAAAAAAGCCAAGAAAAATGATCAAAGGGGGGAAGTTTTTATTTAAAAGTAATGAAAACTTTTTCAAATTGGAAATTTCAGAAGCCCAGAAAAGTCAACAAACATTTCTCAAATTTTAAAAAAAGTATGTGTGTATGTGTGTGTGTCAAACAACTCAGAGAATGAACTAAATCTAGGAGTAGCTAGCACTCATTGAAAATTTTTAAAGGCAGGTGTCGTGTTGAGCATGTTGCCTGCATTAGGTCATTTAGTCCTTACATCAATCCCAGGAAGTTATCAGTAGAAGAGTTTCACAAATGAAGACACTGAGCTTTGGAAAGAGTAAATACCTTGGCTACAGTCATTTTAACTAGTAAGTGGCTGAGCCAAGATTTCAAACAATGTCTGTTTGATTCTAAAACTTTTTATCTTAAACACTGTACTATATATAAAAGATAAGAAGATATAAAACCTACCCAGAAAGGTCAGGAGTTTTAAAAGTGACAAGTTAGTCTCAGTCTAAATTCTTAGCACCCATTTAACACTGATGGATGCACAGGGCAACTGACCCTGTCTGGATTCCTCAAAGAACTATATGGTAGTGTATTCTTTCTGGAAAATGACACAATGCCCCTTCCAGGAATCTTTCCTAAAGAAATAGAAACTCAGAAAAAAACACTGCTTCAAACAGAGAAGTAGCTTCAATAGAGTAATATTAATAAAATATTATATAATGTTATATTATACAGCCCTCCAACTGGCATTATTGAAATACATTAATATCTTGGAAAATGTTCTCAAGAGGAAGGGAAAAAATTCAAGTCTGAAAATTAAACATATATAATTATCCTAAAAATTTTAAAGCATTGTTTTAAGTTTCCTAGGCTGCTCCAAGCAAATACCATGAAATGGATTGGCTTTAACAATGGGAATAATTTATTAGCTTATGGTTTTGAGGCCGTGAAAACTCCCAAAACAAGGCATCATCAAGGTAATGCTTTCTTCCTGAAAACCCACTGCCTCTGCCACATGGCTAGGCACATGGTGGCGTCTACTTGTGTCTCCCTGCTCTTCTGGGTTTCATTGCTTTCAGTTTCTTGCTTATGTGGCTTTCTCTCTTTCTCTCTGTATTCATCTCATTTATAAAGGACTCCAGTAAGAGGATTAAAACCTACCCCAGGGCCATAGCTTAACTGAAGTATCCTCATCAAAAAGTTCACACCCACAGGAATAGATTAGTTTTTCAGAATATGATTTTCTGGGTGCATACAGTTCCAAACCACCACAAACATATATACTTATGTCTGGAAAAAAATGACTAGAAAAATCCACAAAACATTAATAATGACTGATCCTGAGTGTTGTATCTACTAGTGACTTGAATTGTTTTTTTAAAATGTTTCTGTTTTCTAAATCCTCTGCAATGAGCATGTGTGATTTTTATAACTAAAAATTAATGATTGGATATAAAAACATAAAGGCCAGATAATGAATTTATCCAAAGTATGTTAAGGGATTAATTCTTTAAATTCTTAATCAGCAAAAGAAATAATAAAGGAAAGAGAAAAATAATAAGGAAAACAATGTAACTGGAAAGTATTTGAAGTAAATAGAGTGAAGTTTATTAATTTAATGTGAAGTATAGAATTTGTAGTCGTGAAAAACTGGAAATAGTTTATATATCCAATGATGGAGTCATGGCTATATTACTCATAATATATTATGTCTTTACATGTTTCAAAACATCCCATGAGCTAAGAATGATTTTCACTATAGTTGAAATTAGTTGTAGATGTGTGGGTGTGTGTCTGTGTATATGTGTGTATGGTGTGTATATGCAAGATGTGCAACAGAGATGAAATAGGCCCATAAAAGCTCAAATATGAACTATCTGATCTATTACAGAAAAAGTTGGTTGACCCTTGCTATAAACTATTATGTAAACATTAAATTGGACTCAATTATGTCTTCCCTACACATGGCTCATCTGTCTCTTCTATTTAAAACTATACTTGGTGCTGGAGTTTGTAGGTGTACATCCAAGACACTGGAGTCTTTGGGCAACACCTACTCTCCAGTTCATTGGGCTCATCCAGGACAACTAACAAAGAGGTGAGGATTGACAACTGCTATACCACGGAAACGAGAGAGCTGACAACTGCAAGCAAGAGAGTCCATCCATTGGCTGTATGGGACCGAAGGCCCTTCTCAATTAGAGGTGGAGTGGACATCACCATCCCAGAATCCTCAGGACTGGGGAATGAACTATGGACTAGAGTGGACTTACTGGTATTCTATTATAGACATATTGTGATTCTAGTATTGGAAGAAATTACAACACTGATGTGGAGGCAGTGGCCAGTGAAGGCTCTGGGGGCAGGGAGAGGGAAAAACAGTTGTAATACGGGTTTTTTTTTTTTGGGACTTGGGAATCATCCTGAATGACATTGCAATGACAGATATAGTTCATTTTATATCATCACATAACATGCAGAACTGTGTGGGAGAGAGTGTAGACTACAGTGTGAACTACCAGGCTCCAAAGCCCCAGGATGCATTTATCAATTGCAATGAATGTGCCACACTAATGAAGGATGTTTATATGGGAGGGTGTGGGAGGTGTGGGGAGGGGGGCATATAGGAATCCCTATAGTTTTTGTGTAACATTTATGTAATCTAAGTATCTTTTTTGTTTGTTTGTTTTGTTTTTTAATTTATTTATTTACTTTACCCATTTTAACCCCCCCCCCCCTTCCCCATTTGCTGTTTTGTGTCCATTTGCTGGGCAATTCTCTGTGTCTGTTCGATCCTGGAGACCTCTGATGTAGGAGAGAGGTGTTCTGCCACCTGCGCCACCTCGGTTCCTGGTTTTCAGAGCTTTAGGAGCATCTCGTCCTGTCTCTTTCCTGTTATGTCATCATCTTGCTGCATGGCTCCTGGGGCCTGGAGGCTCACCGGCACACAGAGCCTGGCAGCCCATGTGCCTTCTATATATATATATATATATTTTATTTTTACCAGGAGGTCCCAGGGATCGAACCCAGGTCCCTCCATATGGTAGATGGATGCCCAACCATTTAAGCCACATCCTCCCCCTCTAAGTATCTTTAAAAAAAAAAAAATTATTAAAAAACAAAAAAACATTAAATTAATAAATATAAAGGCTTCGCTATAGCAATATCAAAATGTATATATAAAATTATATTATATGAAATATCACAAAAAGAGAGGATATAAAAATAATAGAAGGGATCAAAAAATGCTATGATTGTTCTGTTTTTATTCATTCATTCAATATGAAATATTTTCTGGAATACTTACTATGTGCCTGACACTGTTTCAGCACATAAGAATTATCAGTGCACAAAACAGACAAAAATTCCTGTTTCTAGCAGGAGGTAGACAGACATAAACATTATTATTTAGTATGCCAGAAGGTAAGTGCTATGGGAGAAAATGTGTGTTACTTAATAATTATAAAAAGAATAGACAACACACACATCATTGAGAAGGTGACATTTGATCACAAACCTGGAGGAGGTAAAGACATCGTGATGTGGGCTACTGCCAGAGGCCCTGAGGATGGAGAATGCCTGGAATGTTTGAGGAAAGATCCCAGTATGGTGGGTCTGAGTGAGCTGGGTGGAGTAGGATTAGTAGGAGATAAGGCAGGAGGGGTGGTGGGGTGGGGATCAGATCATATAGGGTTTTGAAGACCACTGCGAGGACTAGAAAGATCCATGCGAGGACTAGAAAGATCCAGCCCAGTCCTACGATGACTGTGAGGTCATGGTTAATTTTATGTGTCAGTTTGACTAGATTGTGGTACCCAGTTGTTTGGTCAAACACTTGCCTAGATGTTGCTGTGAAGGTATTTTGTAGATAGGATTAGCATCTATAATCAATTGATTTTAAGTAAAGGAGATTAGCTTCCATGATGGGGGAAGGCTTCATCCTGTTAGTTCAGTTTCACTGGAGAACCTTAATACAAGGTCTTAAAAGTAAAAAACTGAGAGGTCCAGAGAAGAAGAAATTCTCCCTCAAGACTACACCATCTACTCATCTTTGAGTTTCTAGCCTGCTGGTCTCCCCTATGAATTTCAGACTAAAGACTTCAACATCACTCTTGCTAGAAGTCCCATCCAGCTGGCCTGCCTACAAATCTGACTTGCCAACTCCCACAACTGCATGGGACTTAAAATAAACCTCTAAATATGCACATATATATACACTCATACACACACACACAAATACATATACGTATACCCTGTTTGTTCCGTTTCTAGAAAACCTTGACTGACACAGTAAGACTTTGAACAGAGTGGCATGATATGAGTTACATTCTGAAAGGCTCACTTTGGCTGCTATAAAAATAATAGACAGCACTTAGGAAGCTAATTGTAGTAGTCCAGAAATAAAAGATGTGATGGTGGCTCATACTAGGGGTGGTCAGATTCTGGATATATTTAAAGGTAAGATGGGGCCAAAATGATTTCTTATGAAAGAAGATGTCTGTGGGAAAGTTAAGAGTTAAGAATTAACCCCCAAATTCATGGTCTGAGTTGCCAATTAACCAGATGGAAAAGACTTTCCGTAGAGCAGGTTTGGGGTGAGGGACTAGGGGTTCAGCTTTTGGTGTTTTAAATTTTATGTGTCTTTTAGAAATTCAAGGGGAGGTGCTAGATATGGGAATCTGGAGTTCAAGAGAGAAGTCTGGGCTGGAGACTTACATTTGGGAGTCCTCAACACATAGATGGAATCTTGGTCATCAGGTCACCAGAGTGAGTGTGAATAGAGAAAAGAAGAGTACCAAAGAGCAAGCCCCAGCACACTAAAATGTTGATGGTGTCAAAGAAGAGGAACCTGCAGAAGGAAGACTTAGAAACAGCAGCCAATTTATGCAGGAGGAAAACCTGGAGAATCCTGGAAGTAAAGGGAGGGAAGTGTATTCTATGGATCATAGGAGCAGGTGGTAGGCTGAATTATGCTCCCTGATTTAGACATGTTCTTCATCTTAATCCACATTTCTGTGGGTGTGAACCCATTGTAAATAGGAACTCTTACAGGGTATAATTTTTAGTTAAGGTGTGGCCCAGTTGAATGAACTTGGGTCTTAATCCATATTACTGGATAAAAAACAGGAAGCCAGAAGTCGGGGAAAGCCACAGCGAGAAGCTGGAAGTTAACAGAAACCAGAAGAGAGATAGCTATGTGGTGGAGGCAGAGATGAAGGCCAAGGGACCCCAAGGACTGCAGCAAGCAGAATGCCAGTCTTTAGGGAGAAAGCATGTCCTAGCCAAAGCCTTGAGTTTGGACTTCTAGTCTCAAAACTGTGAGCCAATAAATTCCTGTTGTTTAAGCCAACCCAGTGTGTGGTATTTGCAGCTGGCAAACTAAGCTAGAGCGGTTAGTTAATAGGACTGGGGATTCACCTTGGATTTAGCAACATGGACAGCTTTGGTGTCCTTGGCACTCCTTGGACTTAGCAACATGGAAGGAGCAGATTTAGTAGAGTGGTGGTGGCTCCAGCTGGGTCAGAGGGTTTTAAAAGAGGAGGAGAGAAGGATTGGAAAGAGAAAATCTTGACAACATTTCTGAGAAGTTTTCTTGCAAAAGAGAGAGAGGAAAAAAAAAAAAGAATAGTAGCTGGCAGGAGAAGTGGAGCCCACAAAAAGGCTTATTTTTTTTTTTTCCCAGATGGAAGAAATGATGGAATTATGTTTTGTATGCTAATGTAAATGACAAATGACCCAGTAAAGCAGAAAAGTTGGGTGATGTAAGAAAGTGGGTAGGAAGGCTACTGCCCGTGTGGAGAGGCTGACTTTAGACAGGGGCAGGGCTGGTTAGTTCATCTCTAGTAACAGTGACATTACCTGTGCAGACACTGCTTTTTATTGCTTTACATTTATTTTCTCACTTAATCTTTGCAATAACCTTATGATGGAGGAATTATTATGCCATTTTACTAATGAGGAAATAGCTTTTGGAAGTTTAACTAATCAGTGAAGCAGTCACTCAAACCCAGGTCTGACTCGAAGCCCATTTCATTATTTTAAATACACAAATACATTATATTTATAAAAGCATAACTAAATATATTTATTGCAATATAGACAAGAGGTTGTGGCATTTTTTGCAATATTCTTAAAGTTGAAAATTCACTTTTAAAAAAACCATTAAAAAGGAAAACAGTCTGTTGGCTCCTCAGAAGGTTAAACATAGAATTACCATATGACCCGCAATCCCACTTCTTGGTATATATCCAAAAGAATTGAAAGCAGGGATTCAGATGGATATTTGTACACCAATGTTCAGAGCATTATTCACAATAGCATAAAGTAGAAACAATCCAAGTGTCCATCAACTGATGAATGGGTAAGCAAAATGTATTCCTATCCAATGGAATATTATTCAGCTGTTAAAAAGAAGGAAGTTTTTTAAAAAAAGATTTGTTTGTTTATTTATCTCCCATCCCCTAGTTGTTTTTGTGCTCACTGTCTGCTCTCTGTGTGTTCTTCTGAGTCTGCTTGTCTTCTTTTTAGGCAGCACCAGGAACAGATCCTGGGATCTTCCAGAGTGGAGAGAGGCACTCAATCTCTTGCGCCACCTCAGCTCCCTGGTCTGCTGTGTCTCTTATTGTCTCTCCTCTGTGTCTCTTTTTATTGTATCATCTTGCTGTGCCAGCTCTCTGCGCAGGCCAGCTTGCCTTCACCAGGAGGCTCCGGGAATCGAACCCTGAGCCTCTTATATAGTAGATGGGAGCCCAATCGCTTGAGCCACATCCGGTTCCCAAGAAGGAAGTTTTGATACATGCTATGACATGGATAAAATAAACCAGAAACAAAAGGAAAAATATAATTCCCATAATATGATATTCTTAGAATATGCAAATTCATAGAGTCAGAAAGTAGAGAACAAGTTGCCAGAGGCAGAGGAAGGGGCACAGGGAAAGGAGGTTACTGCTTAATGGGTACAGAGTTTCTTTATGGGGTGATGTAAAAGTTTGATAATGGAAGTTGGTGATGGTAGTACAACATTGTGAATGTAATTAATGCCCCTGCATTGTATACTTGAAAGTGATTAAAGTGGGAAAATGAAAATAGTTGATATGAAAACTTATTTTGTTCCCTTCCAGGCATCCAAGGCCCCATGTTTCTTCCTGTTTGTCCTGAGTATCCCAAGGGCACAACTTGAGTGTCCATAGATCATCTACACTAATGGGACAGGTGAGCATCCAGCCACACCCACTACACGTAGAGCCAGCTTCATGGGGTGCGGATAGGAAGGCCGCTCCCACCTCCCCGCCTTAGCTTAGCGTTGTCTTCAAGAGCTTAATGGGTCCACTGGTTCTGGAATGGTCTTGGCTTCACCCCAGCCCTGGCGCTCACCACAGTCCCACTTTAGTTCCCAAGATAGCATATTTAATCTTTTTTTTTTCTGCTTTTATTTATTTATTTTTTATTTTATTTTATTTTTTAAATTTATTTTTTATTGTGGGTAAAAATCAAAACTTTCACAATACACACCACTATTTGTAAAATGATATATAAATATATATGCATATATGTGCATTTGCTTACAAAAATGTCATTTATATATATTTAATCTTTTCTCCACAGAGGCCCACAGGCCCCTTGAGTGAGCCCCTCAGGGAGCTCCTGGAAGGGGCTGTGAATTCTTGCAAAGGAAATGAGAAATTCTCCCAGATGACCTTGAGTTAGAAATGGCATAACTGGGTTCGTACAGCAGTAAGCGTTAGATGATTTCTAACCTAATCACCCTTTTCGTGAGAGTTCTTTAAACACCATCCTCAACCCTCCAATATTAGTAGCACAAAGCTTTGGACAGCAGCAAGCTTATTTGGGGGGAAAGAAACATAAAACAGGAAAAACACAATTATAAAAACACATTTTAATTTTGGTATGCATAAACATTTGGGGGACCTGAGTTTTGAAGTGAAATGTAAGAATACAATAGCTTGACGTGTGTAGCCGTTTGGCAATTTGATGTAATTATGAATTCCAAAAATATAATTGGATCATGCTTGTAAACTGATCTGTTAATCTGGGCATGATTAAGTTATGATTAGGGCATTGACTGGGCCATGTCAGTAGGGCGCTGAGCGCCGCCCCCTTGGTGGGTGGGGGAACCGAATATAAAAGGCAAGACAAAGGACAAAGGCAGCAGTTTTTGAGAAGCAGTTTTTGATGTTGGAGTTTTGATGTAGGAGAGAAGGCCCCAGGTGAAGAGAAGCAAGCTGTTCGCCTGATAGTCTACAGCTGACCTTGTGGAGGAAACAGAGGAGCTAAGTCCAGAGAGAAACGTAGCCCTGGGAAGAGAGGAACCCAAGAAGCCTAACCCTGGCAAACAACGGCAGCTGTCTTGCTCCAACACGTGGCAATGGACTTTGGTGAGGGAAGAAACTTATGCTTTGTGGCCTGGTAACTGTTGACTTCTACCCCAAATAAATACCTTTATAAAGACCAACCCATTTTTGGTATTTCACATTAGCACCCTTTTGGCTGACTAATACAATGTGTTTCCCTACATTTTCAGAAGATGGTGAAGGTAATACCTGCCCATTGACCTTCCACTATAGCTATATTAGACAATATACAGTGAAACTTGGGATCCATTCAGGGAGAAACTCAGGGAAAATCTCAATTCACATCAACTATGTTGGCAATCATTACTTTGGCTTTTGAAGACTCTCAGACTTTCAAAAAAAATTGCCGAGTTTTCAGGGAGTCCAGAATGTAAGATATTTTAATGTCATTAACTTCATAGAAATTTCTGCACCAAGTGAAACAACTAATAGTAGGTTTAATTTATTAAACTCTAACACTGCTGGGCATTGGTCTAAGAATGTAACATAACAATCCATTTAATCCTCAAAACAACTTTTTGAAATAAATATTATTATTATGCATTGTGTCATTTAAATTATTGTAATTATCAACATAAAACAGATCAAGAGCCTTGAAAAATTATGCTAATTGAAAGAAGCTACTCACAAATTACCTCATATTGTCTGATTTCATTTATATGAAACATGGAATGTCCAGAAAATGCACTAAGTAGGTTAGTGGTTGCCAGGAGCTGGGGGTAAGGGGAAATGAGGAATTATTGATTATGGGCACAGCTTTCTTTTTTGGGGTTATTAAACTTAGATTGTGATGATAGTTCCACAACTCTGTGAATATACAAAAAAAAAAAGCCCATTGAATTGTACACCTTAAGTGGGTGGGTTTTATGGTATGTGAATTATATATCAATAAAGATGTTTAAAAATATGTATCAACTGCAGTCTCATGATCAGTTACAGAAATAGGGATGGTAGTAGCTATACAGGTTTTCCTTGATATATTCTTCTTCTTGCCCCTCCTTCCCTTATTTTTTAGAAATTTTGCTGTAAAGTGACAGTACAATCCAGTCTTAAGATAACAGAACATTCAGGTGGGATTGTTACTGAATTTGAGGGATAATTAACATGGCCTTAGAGATGGATATGCCTCCCAGAGGTGGCTGCATGGGCTGTCGGGAACTTGCTTTTCCTCATTTTGAGGCGAGGGTGGGAACATCCTTGTTTGTATCCAGGGTAGATGTAGTATGGAGATTCAACTATGCAGAAGGTTGGTGTGGGTGCTGAGTAGCCAGTGGGTGGCCTGTGTTATTAGCTGTCCTCACCAAACCCACCCTTGCATCCATGGATGCTGGAACTGGGACTCTGCAAGCCACATCTCTGCTCTTCAAGCTGGCTCCATGTTAGGCTCGCAGCTCTTGTATCACCCCGGCAATGCTTCTTCAACCCACTGCAATAGCATCTTCTTGTAACGACAGCTGAATCAAGCTGGCCACTTCCCCAACACTTGCAGATCCAGTTTCATTGCACCTCCTCAGAGCCACCAGCATCAGCTGCCTGCTGTGCCCTCTTTGGGGGCCTGGCTTGCAGGCCAAAAGGACCCCTCCTCTGATGTCAAAGTTACTGGCACCAGGTTAAAGTTTGAACTCTACAGGGAACTACCTCTGAACTTCTCAATGTAATTCCAACCTTTATTCCCTCAATCCTAGGGAAGGTAGCTGCTCCCTGCAATTACTATCTCCATGATATCATATTTTTCTTCTGCCTTTTGGAGTTACTTAGCTAACAACTTTATACCAAGCTAATAATTATTTATATTAAATTATATCTGCTCAAATATCTTGTGTGCTCTTGATCTCCTGCTTGAATCTTGACTGATACTCCCCGTTTACATATAAGGGAACCAAGCTTGGAGAGGCTGAACAACTTGACCAGAGCCAAAGAGCTAGTAAGGGGCAAAGTAGGAGAGGGTGAGTGTAGAGCCCAAGCTCTCAACCACAACACACTAACTATCTCCACAAACCAGACACTAGGTCACTAGGCCAATGTGAGACATTTTCCTTTCAAAGCAGTTGACCGACTTCATCTACTCTCTAGCTTCTCAGATTGGAAACTCATTGGTCTTTGCAGAAATTGTGACCTGTGGCAGTTCAGGTCCTCTAAGAGGTAGACATTGAGATAGAATAAGATGAGATTTATCAAGAGAATGGCCCATGGGGTCTAAATGGGAGGGAGAAAAAAGGGAGCAGGGAACACCATCAGACTGCATTGCAGGTGGAAGAAACAAGGAAAGGAAAAAATGTGTAGCAGTCTCAGACTGC
The DNA here is from genome assembly GCA_026826555.1 of Tolypeutes matacus. Lineage (NCBI taxonomy): Eukaryota > Metazoa > Chordata > Mammalia > Cingulata > Chlamyphoridae > Tolypeutes > Tolypeutes matacus. The sequence goes on from JAKSZT010054399.1 coordinate 15,345,038, forward strand.
AGAGTGTTTCTGAGAATGTCTCAAGAGGAATCCCAGGTCTTCTGTGATCAGTATTCAGCTGGGTGTAGTGTGGGGAAGCATAGCCTTGGAATGATCACCAGGAGGTCCCAACAGACCACAGCTTGAGCCTGCTGTCAACTCTGCTCCTTGCATGTGGCTTTCTCAGGAGACCTGAGGGCTACCTCATACGGCTGTCTTCGGTCCACCCTTGTGCCCCACAGGTCTACTCCATGCATGTTTGGGTAACAGCCACTCCATGTTGCCCATGGGTCTCTATTCCTGAGCAAGGACTTAGAGAGGCTATTGGGTAAACTCGAGTTCCCTCCATTGAGGTCGGCTGCTGGGCCACAGTTGACTTCACTATCTCGTTTCCTCTATTGAAATATCCATCACTCTCAACGATCATGTTGGTCTTGATCTTGGTGCATGGTGGTGTGACTCAAACCTTCATTTCTGAGGGTCTGAGTCCTTGGTAACCATGCCTCTCTCAGGTCAGGGTTGGTGCACATTGTCGTTCATAGATACAGTTGGTCAAGAGAGTACTAAGAAACCCACAAGTGGATACCTTAAGTCCCACACATATTCCCCCTGCCTCTGTGTGTAATGGCAGCCCCACCACCTCCTGCTGTGGGCACAGTGCCATATAAGGGTTACTGAATTGTTAAATATTTTGAGTCCTGAAGGATGATACCCTTCCTTTCAGAGTTTCCTCTGAGCAGGCACTTCCATCTTGATTAAGAAACACTTGAGATTCACTGCTTCTGGATGGCATGGCTGTGGCACAACTAATGGATCCTATGGTCATGGGCCCATTCCCATCCTCTTTTGTTCTGAAATGGTCCCCTGGTGTGATGCTAGACTGTATGGGGTTCCATACTTGTGGATCAGGCATTCTGAAAGCACCTGGATAGTAGTGTTATCTGGGGTTCTGAAGGAAAGAAAGACAAACCATGCCTGGAAGAGGTCTCTATACCATCATGACAAACCACTGGCTCTTCCAGGAAGAAAGGGATCCAACACAGAATACTTGCCACCAAGTGACTGATTGGTCTCCCTGAGAAATAGTATCATATGGAGGGCTCAGCATAGGGATCTGTTGCTGGCAGCTTGGATGTTGAGAGGCAGCAGTAGCTGGATTGGCCTTGTTTGATGAGAGTCCCAGAAGTTGGGCCCACTGTGACCACTCCATTTCAGTGCCCTTTGGGCTGGTTCCACAGTGACCAATGACAAAGTATCCTCAGCCTGAACTGGCTGAGTAATTTTGTCCACTTCTGTGGTATATCTTTTATGGTGGACATGAGCATGTGAAGCAAAACTATTAATACTTGTTGCCACTCCCCAGACATCCTTGTCTTTTGCCTTCCATGTCCCTGACCAGCTGGTGAAGCCATTTGTCACTGCCCAGAAAACTGCATATTCTCTCACTTTGGGCCATGCCTCCTTCCACACAAAGTGGATGACCAGATGCTCTACTCACAACTCAGCCCACTGGGAAGACTTTTTCCTCTCCACTGTCTTTCAAAGACAGCCCCAAAAATGGTAGAATGCCTTGCACCCTCATAGCAAGTTGAACCATCTATAAGTCAGCTCAGGCTTTTTTCTCTTCCTTCAGCTGGTCATAGAAGACCCTCACACAGGTCTGTCTACCTACTCATCCATTTACTTTTCTTCTCTGCTCCTGCCCAGGTGAGATCTCAGATGCACTATCTTATCTGATGATGGACTACTCTGGGCCCATCCAACATTATGATGTGCATAGTGGGTCCAACAGAACTCAGCTTATAAGAGGCAGGTTCCCTGTGATTAAGCATCTGTCTTGACCAGAGCCAAGTAACATACCAGGAGCTGTTTCTCAAAAGGCATAGAATTCTCCAATGCAGATGAAATGGCCTTACTCTAGAACCCCAGAGGCTGACAATCTGATTCTTCTGCTGAGTTTACCATAAATTTCCCACAGCATCTTTCCCCAATGACACCTCCAGCACTTTCAGTTCAACCAGATTGCAGGACCCAAGTGGCAAGAGTGAAGACCCCATGGCCTGGCCCTGCTGCTCCAGGCCCCACTTAAATCTGGCAGCCTCCACATCATCTGACATGCAGACTGGGGAGTATCTGAGGTGTGTGATGTTGCTTGCAGAACTCAAAGAGGCTGACCAGACAATGTGCTTCCTTTCTTGTGGAAGGGGATACACAGTGCAGCAGTTTATCTGTTACTTTGGAGGGGATATCAGTGAGCCTCTTGACCACTGGACTCCTAAAAACTTTACTCAACTGGCAAGTCCCTGAATTTTTGTATGGTTTATCTACCACCTTTTTAAGCATATAAATCTTACCAAGACCTCCAACATATCAACCACCTCTTGCTTGTCCTGTCCAATCAGCATGATGTTATCAGATTAACAAATCAATGTGATGTTTTGTGGGCTGTCATCCAGATGGTGCATATTTCCTGGGACTAATACAGAGGACAGGAAAGTTAACTTAGTCCTGGGACAGAATCGTGAATATTGTTGTCTATTCCATGTGAGTACAAGCTGTTTCTGGTCCTCTTTTCTGATCAAAATGGAGAAGAACACAGCCACCTGGTCAGTTCCCTACACCTAAGGCTTATTAATCTGCTCTAGATACAGCACCCATTTGCAAATGGGACTGCTGCTTGGTTGACCTTGGGTAGTCTACAATAATGGTCTTAGCTTGCCATGCTGCTATGACAGATACTGCATGGTGGGTGGACTTAAACAACAAGCATTTATTGATTCATGGTTTTGAGACTGGAAAAATTCCAAAATCCCGATACTGCATGTCTTGCTCTCTCCCAGAGTCTGTACGTTCTGGTTCTGACTTGCCAGATATCCTTGGGATTCCTTGGCTTGTATCCATGCCTCCTGTCATATGGCAATGTCCTCTCCTTACTGGCTTCTGTGACTCCTATTTTCTCTTTATAAGGTCTTCTGTAATATGGATTAAGACCCTCCCCCCTCATCCAGTTGGGCCACAGCCTAACTGAAAATAATATCTTCCAGTGGTCCAATTGACAATGGGCTCGTACCCACAAGGACATGGATTAAGATTAAGAACATGAATTTTTTAGGGTACATGATTCAATCTACCACAGTAGTCTACACAGATCCAGAAAGGTAAGGAAAGGTGAGGAAGTTCACACAGAAAACTGTGGGGCCAGAAATGGACACAATGTCCTGCTCTAAAACATTATTCTTTCCAGTATGTAAGCATTTTCAAAATTAGCAACTGTTTGGTGAGAAAAGCATGCATGGATGCTTGTAGATGGTAATATCTTAACACAGCTCCTCTTTCCCACCCTTGGTTTAGGGCCTCTGCTTATTCCTAGTGAGGAATTTCCCAGATCAGAACTTCCTGCTCTGACAGTCACAAATCAGTTTTCTCTGTGCCTTTTAAAGCAGGAACACCTGCCTTGCATATTGTCCGGTCACAAAGTTGCCTTGATAAAAACCAGATGAGAATACCATGAAGTCAAAGGGCAATGTGGTTGCATAAAACAAGCTTTGTTGAACACCATGTTTTAAACTTCTCTCTTTTTAATATCTGTTCCTAAAGCTCACTCTCCTAGCATAAGCTACATGAGCCCATCCAATTCTTGGTGGTTGCTTTATTCCAATAGAGTCAGGATACAGATTTATAATTTGATATCAGTCACAACCTTAAAAAGGAGTAAAGAGACAAAGATCAAATGACTTCTGAGTTCAGGTGAGAGCAACCCTGAGGCGGTTTGGGGTCACAGAGCCTCCATATTTGCAGAAAGGGTCTGTCACCCTAGTTGCCCTGCAGTGTTGGTTAAACAGAGGCTGCAAGAAGTGCAGAGACCTGCCTCCTATTCACAGCTTTCTTTTCGCTATTCCTTCTCACAGACTACCTACCCCCCATCAAAACTACCCACTTCTTTCCTGCTTCCAAGGGGGAAATTATTAAGTGCAGGTACTTCAAGTGATGGTTATTCGGTTGCACTTGAAAATGTTCATTTACTGTAATAGTTCATTACTCTAGGAATGTAATTGGAACCTAAACTCTTATGACTTCAGGAAATAGAATATAATAAAACTCTGCAGAATTATTAACTTTGCCCCCAAACAGGGGAAACCCTTTCCTTGGGGACCTGGAGTAATCGATCACCCCCACCTTCCCATCCTCTCCCAAACTTACAGATGGTTAGATCTCTGGGGACTTTAGAGGACATCTAATGAGAAATCCTTAATTTATCCAGAAGGAAACTGAAGCCTATCAGCTTAGAAAATGAGAATTTCCATGCCCTAGAGCATTTTGTGGTGACCACTGAAATTTGGGGTAGCCAAGAATTGGGCAAAGATGGCTTAGGTTTGTATAGCATCATGCAGCATGGAATTTGAGTGGACTCATAACCTGATGCTATAATGTCAAGCATAGAAAACATTTTAAAAGGTGACGAAAAAGAGAGGGGGAGGGGTAGAACCCAAATCCCATATTAATGGCATATGTAAAACAAGTGGTTTAGATAAAATGATGTGTAGGGTCATTCAAGCTCAGACACTCTATTCCATGAAGTCTATTATGATTTGAAAATTATTAATAAAATGGAGTTTAATGTAAATATAATGCACCATATACCATTCAAATAACCAATGCAGGAATCTGGCTTGAGATTAATGATTTAGACTGGAAACCATTCAGCAAGTGGACTTAAGATAACTAGAAATGTTATCCCCTACAGTGTGAGCAATGCTTAGGCTAATCTGGGACTTTATTTTTAAGCCTCAGAATAGTTGTATTCCAGAGACTTCATTTGAGTTTGGTTTCCCTTTTTGGATTAAGCTTTTACGGCTTCATGGGACTTTATATGAAGGACATCATTATATATACATACTTACATCTGAACTATGTTCAAAATTTCTAACTTTGGCTTCTGAACAAAGACTATTTTGTAGTATAATAAGACATAGTTTTTAGTATTAAAATGGCAGGCTTACTGTAAGTTTTACAACAATAAAAATGCAATGGGAGTTTCAGATCCAAAATAATTTATAGTGCTTAACATTTCTCAGTTGTTAAAAACTTAAAAACACAGAACCAAGACCAATAGCTTAATAGAAAAATGGGCAAAGGATATGAACAGACAATTCACAGAAAAGGAAAAATAATTATCTCAAACACGAAAAGATGCTCACTGAACTTATTACAAGAGAAATGCAAATTAAAACTATAGTGAGTTCTCATTTCTCACCAAACAGAGTGGCAAAATATTTTAAATTGTGAATTGACTTTTTGTTGGTGAGACTGTGGGGTAACAGGGACTCACACATGGCAGGTGAGAAAATTGCTACAGCCCCCAAGGATAGTCAATTTGGCAATAACTATCAAAATTACAAGTATATATTATCATTTAACCCAGTAATTCCCTTCTGTAACTTTGTCCTACAGATATACTTGCACACATGCAAAATGACATACAGACAAGGTTTGTAATAACAAAAGATTGGAAACATCCCAAATTTCCATTAGCAGGGGACTAGTTAAATCAACTATGGTACATGCAGTTCATGAAAAAAAAAGTAGGGAGTTCTTTCTACACTGATATGGAAAACTCTCCAGAGATATTCTGTGAAAAAGTAAGGTAAAAAAATTGTATGCATAGTATTTTCCTTTTGTGTAAAAATAAAGAGAGAGATAAGGATATATATTTGTGTTTGATTATATTTATACTAAACAATTCTGGAAGCATGAACAAGAAAGAAACAACAGTTTTTTAGGAATGAGATGGAGGATAGGGGTGGGAGGAAGATTTTTTTTCCCAAATAGTTTTATTGAATTATTATTTACAGACAATAAGGTTCATCCTTAAACTGTATGTTTAAGCATACAGTTCTAGGAGTCTTGGCAAATTAATATTTTTAAAGACAACATTTAGTATCTGGTTGGTTGATCTCTCCTCACTGCTCTTTAACTCAAAATTCCATGTCTGTTCTTGCAGGTTTGTTTATGTCTATGAGCTTTAGAATTACCTTTAGTTAAAAACAAATACCATGGATAGGTTTATTTCCCTTTTCTTTTGGTATTTTATATTGCAGTCCTTTAGCCTGTTTAACCAGTAGGAATAAGACAACTCAGACGATAAGGGATACTAAAATATCAGCACAATCATGGCACATCCTTTCGATGGAATTAAATTTTATGCCATTGGGAAACAGATGTGGCTCAGGCGACTGAGCACCCACCCATCACCTGGGAGGTCCATGGTTTGGTTCCCAGTGCTTCCTAAAGAAGACAGCAAGCTGGTGTGAAGGGCAGGCATGCCAAGCTGATGCAACAAGAGAAATAATAAGAAAAAAAAACATGAGACACAACAAAGCAGGGAGCAGAGGTCCCCGGTGCCTCCTAAAAAGAAAACGAGCAAGACAGTGAGCTGACGTGACTGGCAAGAGCGGCAAGCTGGTGCAACAAGATGACGCAACAAGAGACGCAAGAAGGAAAAACATGACAGCCACAACAAAGCAGGGAATGGGGGTGGCTCAAGTGATTAGACACCTCCTTCCCAAATCTGAGGTCCAGGGTTCAGTTCCTGGTGCCTCCTAAAGACATACAGCACACAGCAAGTGCAAACAATGAGGGGGTGGGGAGAAATAATCTTAAAAAAAATTTATGCCATTAAAAATGATAGTTTCCAATAGTATTTGTTGACTGAGCAAATGTTCCTGGGAGGAACAGGTGCAGTCTATTCTAGCATGACTTCTGTTGTCCTCCACCCCCAGCCCCTGCCTCCTTTAGGGCAGCTCAACCTGTGGCAAAGTCCCTACAAGGACCCACCTCACCAGATCTGTAACACTCAGCCCCTGCTGGGTCACTGTCCTTACGTATCTGGGACTTATGCCTCCGTCCTGGAAAACAAAACAAAAACAAAACAAAACAACAACCCTGCAAATTCACTCAAAGGAATATCCACGGACTGTGGGTTCTCCTGATCTGGAACAAAACTCAGAATCATGCATGAAATTCATGGCTCACAGTGGAACTCAGACCTCCCCTGCCTGAGGTTGGAGTCCCTGATCTCCTACCCTCCCTTCCAAGGCCACCTGGATCTGTGCCTATCAGCCCCCCGTAGTTCCCCCATTGGGGTCTGACCAGCTGGAGGTGGAGGCAAAGAGGCAAACCCAGCCAGGCATCGCTGCAACCCAGTTTCATGCCTTGGTTATTTAAATATTTCTGTTTAGTAGGCACCTTTTCCAAGGACATACTTATTTTTGATCCCCTCTCCTGTGAATGCCATTTAAAAAAAACCACATGCACAGCTTAGTCTTCACAATTCACAGAATGCTCAAAAAAAAATTTAAGCCTGGTAAAAACAGTTATTGGCAATTAAAAGTAATCCTAAGATTTTACTTTGGTTCCTTGTGAAATGCCTCCCATTTATTTATTTTTAACCCATCTCTACAGGGGGAGAGAGGTCTGTCTTAGTTCCACTCTCATCGCTTCCCACATTATTCAATTAAGCAAATCATTATGTTTCTACCTGGAAAAGCAATGGCTGCCCACCCCTTGGGGACTCAAGGTGGTGTGTGAAACCACCTGCTTCCCCTGGGTTACCATCCCAGACGTCAGGAACCAGAGCCCACAATTGGGGAGAAAGCCTGGTTGTTCTCCAGGGGTCCTCACTTCCATCCACCACCATTGGAGCCTTTCCTTTTTGGGGGCGGCAGGGAGCATTTTCTGTTTTACAACCACAAAGAGACTTTATAGGAATATTTTGGGTGCTCACCCTTGGAGTCTTCTGGTCTTAAAGTCCAGCCTCATTTTTGTACAACTCTAATGGGGGGTGGGGGAGGGCTGGTGGGAGGAGGGATGGGGAAAAGTTCCTTGGGAACATCTGTCAACCTCTCCAAGCCCCCGGTTACGATCTATAAAATGGGCATATTCCCCCAGCGTGCACTATGAGGTGGTTGCGTTTAATAGAAAGCAGAAGGGCTGACTCCAAGAACAAGTCATTTCCAAGGTTCCCTCATTGCCACAGCCCAGGGCCTTGCTAATCATTTTTATCAGCTCCTTTACTAAATGATAGTATGGATTTGCGTTTAAAGTAGTTCTACTAATGTTTTTTAAATCAGGTCAAAGGCCCGGAGGGGGAGGAACAACCCCACTGCCCCAGCTCCCCCTTCCCTGGATTCCTACCCCATGGCCCTGGGGAAGCTCCGGCTCCTGGGGGCCATCACCCACCTCTGGACCCTAAGCCTGGTCCTGGCTAAGCCGCCGGTGAGTTCCAGCAGCTTTCAGAGGCACCTGCTACTCTGGGCCTGCCCCCAGCTCCCCTCTCACAACCATGACAGATTCAACAGGGGACAATTACATCGGAATGGGATGACCTCTATTCAAGCATGGCCTCAGGTAGGTCGTGTGTAACCAGAAGCACATCTGGCCCCCAGAGGCTCCGAGCTCCTCACACCCCACGACAAAGGCCAGCAGACTGTGACTGTCGTGGCCCTACCCTCTGAGCCTTTTAGTGTTTCCTCTGAGCCTTGCCTCCTTCAGCCACTTTAAAGATCACTTCTCCATGCTGAGGGCAGCTCGTTCCCTCCCGTGCCACTGTGCCCTGCACCCCCATGCTTCAGGGCTCCCTACTTCGGTCACCTTTTCTAGCTGAGAACCTGGTGAGAAAGGTCTGAGGCCACCGCGTTTGTATATTGTGCCCCCCCCCCCCCAGGGAGCAGGGTCAGCTACACCCTCCTGCCGTCCATGCCCCACAGAGTCTTGTGGCTCACCCAGCAAACCAGGTGTCGTCAAGGGGGCATGGAGGAGAGGTTAGAGGGGAGTCAGGCCCAGGCTCTGCCGATGCATGCTGGTGACCTTGGCTAAGTCACCACATCTAAGACTCCATGTCTTCATTTGTTAAAGGGATGAAGTCGCCCGACTTGAGACGTGGAGGAGAAGGCGCTCATGGAGACAGGCTTCCTTCTGAGAGGACCTCACCCCGCAGCCGGGGCCCTGTGTCTGCACCTCCCCGCAGTGCCCTCTGGGAGGGGGTCCTTAGGCCTGGGGCTCCATGAGCTGGGTTAAGGCTCATTTTGTTTCTCTCTCTCCTTAGGCCGCCGTCACCTTAGGACCGCCGTCACCTTCCATACCAAGAAGTCGTCACTTTGGTTTGTAGGTTGGATGTCAGACAACACCTGCCCTCAGGGCCTGAGGCTGGGCCTGGCCAAGGCAGCCCTGAGTCTGAGGGTCTTTCAGAGGTACCTAGTGCCCGGGCCTGCCTCAGCTTTCCTCGTGCAACACCCGCAGATACAGCATCCAGAGGAGGCCAATCCCACAGGCCTGGGGTCACATCCATCCAGTACCCCCAGACGGGCTGGCCTGACGGATGGTGGTCCAGCATCATTGGAGAGAGATAAGGCCAAGCTTAGGGGTTCGGGAGCAGGGGGTGGGGGTGGGGCAGGACAGGAGCTGGGACAAGAGCAGCCCTAACTCTGCAGGAAAGCAGGAGCCTGCACTTCTCCACAGGCTGGGGGCTGGATGATTTCCATCATTACACCTCGGCATTGGGACGAGGAACCTGGAAATCCCTAAACGCCCCAGCTACGTAGTCTACCTTTCTAGCAAATCTTCCCTTAATTCATCCCATTTTCAAAGGATTTGGGACCATCGGGGATGAGAACTTTTTCTCTCCTGGCACTGCAGTTGGGCAGTCTGACCTTGACAGTTTTCTTTCTCTCTTCGCTTTCTCCCTAGAGAAATGGGCACCTGGTCAGACGTATTCCAGGACCACCATGTTTTTCTATGATGAGTTGGTGGGAAGAACCTGAGAATTCAGGTCCAGTCCCAGTGTCCCTCACTGGGGACCTTGCCTGAGTGCCATCATCTCTCCTCGTCTCCATTTGCTCATCGCTAAATGGGACTAACCCTCCCCATGGATCAAAAGGAAGGCAATAGGTTACTGGAGCCATCCTGGGGCTATGGGACCTCACAAGGCAGCCCATGCTGGAGAACCTGGGCCCAAGTGTCGGTGCCTCCCTGGGCCCAGATGCCCTCTGGGAGCTGTCCTTGTGCTCTGGGCTTGCGAGCTGGGAAACACCATCATGGAGAAACTGCCCTATTGTCATCTACCAAACCCTTCTATCCCAGCCTTTATTCACTTCGTGACATCCCAGCTGAGCTCATGCTTGTCATCCCTGAGGCAAGACCAACAGCTTGAAGAATTTCAATTCACCTCCTAGAAAACCACTGCACTATTCTGTTGGAATCCTTTCTCTTCCAAGCCTTCTCTGCTATTCATCTTAAATGCCACGGGGGATGATTTTGACTCAATATATGACATACAGGGTCTACCTTCTGCACAAAATCAGCCACATACAATCATGTGGATACCCAGGAAGGTCAAGTTTTCACTCCATGCAGGATTAGCCCCCAGAGACCCCACGTGCCCATAGCCCATCCAAGGAGAAGTCCTGCACAAGCTTGACAGCCTGTTTGCACCCCTGGAAATCCTTCCTCCTTATGGCTCCAGCAAGTCCTCTTCCCACCTTGTGGTCTCCTGGGAAAAGAGGGGAGCAGGCTGCAAGAGTCAAGGATGAGAAAGTCCCTCAGCCAGGAGCTCTGTGATCTGTCTCAGAAGCTGCAGGATGGGACAGACCCATGGTCTTTACACACCTGCCCTCAGAGGCTACCAAGGCTGACCATGACCTGACAGTGGCACATTGTGACTCTCTAAGTATCCAAGTTATAGAGACACCTCATAAAAAACACCACCGCCAGAAAATAAATCAGAGTCAACCCTAGAGCATGAAAGGTGACTGCTGCTTGAAATTCAATAAAACAAGCGGCTTTTCAGACAGGGCATCCCCTTGACGTTTAAACGCCTCAGGTATCCTAATGCGGCAGGTACGAAGAGGCAGCATTGCGTTCCATGCAGTGTAGACATTCCACGCAGTGTAGACGCTGCCTCCACTTCTCTGCAGCCCCTGTCTTCATCACACCGCAGTTATCTACGAACACGTCCCTCCACGCACAGAACAGACACGCAGAGAACACGCAACCCTGAGCCGAGCCAGGTGGTCCATCCTCACAAAGGGAGGGTCTCGTGCTGATATAAGAAGGTCCGAAAGGCAGTGGCAGTGCTGGTGGCGGCATCTAGAGGCCTTATTTTCTTCAGGGAGTCTCCGCCTCTTCCTCCTAAGGATGGAGAAATTCAGCTAAGGATGGAGAAATTCAGCTCAGGATGAGCCAAGAACTCAGAAATATTAAGTAAAAATGAAGGTTGACAACCACTGCTCCCGAGGAGAGGCTGGAGGGTGAGAGCCGAGGCGACCGAGGGTCCTTAAATGAAGACCACAGGGCCCGGGGCAGAGCAAATGGGCTGCGGACCTGGACGAGGGGCTCCGGGGCGGAGGGGCCCTGGACTGCCCCACTCGGGCGCTCACCGGCAGCCAAGCCCACCCCGCAGACCACCGCGCTGCCCGCGATGTCGCCAACTCCCCCCGGGAAATAGCCAGAACCGTTTCCAACCGCCCTCGCCACGCGCACGCACCGGAGGAAGCCTGGTTATACTGCACACCTTTTCATTTCTTGGTTTTATTTTGAAAATCATGTGAATTGGTTACTAATTAAAAAATTAATAACTTTTTAAATGTGAGACATTAAAGAATCACTTTGTCAAGAAAAGAAAAAAAGAAAAAAAAAAAAATCAAAGCTCCAAATATGTGTTTGATTTGGTTTGGGTTTATATTGCAATAGAATTACAATCATCTACCAGAAGAATCCGTATGCATTTCATGGTGACTGATCTTTTAAATGTTCTTTTAAAAAATACTCTTTATTTAGAGCCAGATTTAGCAGTAGTTAAGGTATAATAGTTCCAAGAATAACACATTTATCACATAAAATGTTTGAGCAAAAATGCTAAATTTTTATTGTAATATTACTGACATCATCTTACTGACTTCCACTGTCAATAATATTACAGTAAAATTTACAATTCATTCTCAACACAGTGACCGGAATCATCCTGCTGAATATATGAGTAAGATCATGCCAGTCCTCTGCTTGGAGCCCATGGCTTCCTGTCTTGCTGTAAGTAAAAGCCAATGTCCTCAGGCCCTGAGAAAGCTGACACCATCTGTCCCACCATCAATGGCACATCCACCCTTTGACCGTGGGGTGGGGTGGGGGGGTGATGCAGGAAGAAGGGCCTCTCTGCCTGATTGGGGGGGGGGTTGCCTTCCATAGCTCAGATGCCACAGCTGTGCCAGAGACCCAGTACCCACTTCCAAAGGGTAGGTGCCGACACTCTCGTGGGTGGCTTCTGCCCACTTAGGAACTTCTCTGTTTTCCAGCGAGCCCTGGCTAGCCCCTCTCTACAAGGTAGAAAGTGCTCTGCCTCAGCCCTAGAGGTAGTGGCTCTTCTCTCTACATCCCTTCTTGTATCCTTTCTGAGTTCTCTTTGCCCCTTAGTAATAAAAAAATTTTATATCAAATTTCCTTGTTCCAGTTATCAGTGTGGCATTTGTCCCTGACTGTCCCCCAGCTAATATACCTCCCTAACCACGTCTCCTACTTCTCCCCTGGTCATTTATTCTACTTCATTTATTCGACCAACTTTCTTCTGCTCCTCAGAAATCACAGGCTCGTTCCCACTCCAGACTGCTGACATTTGCTGTCCTGAAATGTCCTTTCCCCAGATATCTCCTTCAGGTCATTGCTAATTCATCATGGTCCCAGTGAGGCTCTTCCTTGACCTTCTATCTAACATAAAACTCCCACTCCTGGGAGTTCTTAACTCTTCCTCAGGTCCATTCTTAGCCACAGGGCCCATTATCATCAGATAATAATCTATTTATTTTGTTTATTGCCTGTCTCCTTCCACCATGACATCAGCGTCCTGAGAACAGGGATTCATTCATTCCTGTATTGTGATTAGTTCACCGCTGAATCCCCCAAAGCTGGAACAGAGCCTAGCCTATGTTAATAGCTCAATAAGTATTTGTCGACCTGGTGAATGAATTAATGGATGACCTTTCTAAGGCCACAGCAGAGAGGGAGTTGTTCAGAATCCAGGAATTGTGTGATTCCAGACCTGAGCTTCCCATGGAGAGCGGGTTGTCGGGTGGGTGGTTAGGCTGTCCCTTCAAATTGACAAGAGCCATTGCCGATATTATTTAGATAAGGATAGTCAACAAAATTCAAAATCATCTATCTGTATTCTCATTCAGTTGAGGCTTTCACAGCTATCAAAAGAGACAGTGTCAATGTCTTGCAGCAAATCTGATGAGTGATTCATTCCATCCGTATTTATAGGTTCTGCATGGCAGCCACATTGGAAAGGGAAAGGACAGGTTTGCTCTTCTCATGTGTGATCTCTCCTGGCAAATACTAGTTTAGTCATCCCAGATCATTGAAGATTTTTTAAATAAGAGAAGTTGTAGGTTTACAGAAAAATCATGTTAAAAACACAACATTCTCATATAAACTCCTATTATTAACACTTTGCATTAGTGTGGTTCCCTTGTCACAATTGATAAATGAATATTATAATTGTACTGTTACCTATAGTCCATAATTTACTTTAGGATGTGTATTTTTTCCAATATACCACCCAATTATTAACACCTTGCCTAAGTGTAGTCCACTTGTTATAATTCATTAAAGAACATTCTTATACTTGTACTATTAACTATAGTCCATTGTTTAAAGTACGGTTCAGTAGTGTGGCAGTTGGACATTATTTATTTATTTATTTATTTATTTTATTTTATTTTTTTATATTGATAAATATATATTTTTTTTATTATGGGTAAAAATCAAAATTCTCACAATACATACAAACATTTGTAAGGACATTATTTATTAATTCCAAAAATATATATATTTAATTATGTTAGTAAACTGGTCTGTTACTCTGGGCGTGATACCCTTTGATTGTATTAGATTCAGCTGAGATGTCTTTGATTAAATTATGTTAAGATTAGGGCTTTGATTCTACCATGTCGTTAGGGCATGCAGGGTTGAGTCCCCACCCCCTTGGTGGGCTGATAAAACAGACTCTCACACGGAAGTAGATAACACAGAGAAGCAGATATGTGAGAAAAGAGAGAAGGCTCCATTAGACACGGCAGACACCTGGGAAGAGAGATGAGCCTGATAATCTACAGCTGATCTTGTGAAAAGAACAGAGCAGCTGAGCCTGGAAAGAAACAAGCCCCAGGGAGAGAGATGAGCCTTATGCCAGCCTATAGCTGAGATGGGAAGAAGCTGGAACCACAGAGTCTTAAGAGGAAGAAGGAAGGCTGAACCCTTGCTAACATCACCTGCCATCTTGCTTCAACATGTGGCAAATGACTTTGAATAAGAAACTACCTCTTATGGTACCTTGAGTTGGACTCTTTAGGGCCTCGTGGCTGTAAGCTTCTACCCCAAATAAATACCCTTTATAAAAGCCAACAGAGTTATGGTACTTTGTTTGCATCAACACCCCTTTGGCTGACTAATACAAGTGTTTTGTACAGCCCTATGTTTTATCTTTTAATTTTTATTCTAGTAACATATATATGACCTAAAATTTTCTTTTTAACCGCTTTCACATATTACACACACAGTGCTGTTTAATTACACTCATAGTGTTGTGCTACCATTACCAAATTCATTTCTAAAATTTCACAATCAACCCAGAAATTCTGTACAAATTAAGCATTAACACCCCATCCCTATCTCCTACCCCAGCCCCTGTTAACCTATATTCTACATTCTAACTCTATGAGTTTGTTTATTCTAATTATTTTGTATCGCTGAGATCATACAATAATTGTCCTTTTGTGTCTGGCTTATTTCACTCAAAGTCATTTCTTCAAGGTTCATATAAGTTGTCACATGAATCAGAACTTCATTCCTTTTTACTACTGAATAATATTCCATTGTTTGTATATACCACATTTTTTTAATCCATTCATCAGTTGGTGGACACTTGGGCTGCTTCCATCTTTTGAAAACTGGCCGTAAGACCACTATGAACATCATTGTGCAAATATCTGCTTGAGTACCATCTTTCAGTTCTTTAGGATATGTAACTAGTAGAGGGATTGCTGGGACAGACACTTCTTAACTTTCTGAGGAACCACCAAACTGTCTTCCACAGCAGCTGCACTATTTTACATTTCCACCAGCAATGAAGGAGTGTTTTTATTCCTCCAAATCCTCTCCAACACTTGTAATTTTCTGTTTTTGTAATAGGTCCCATTCTAGTGGGTATGGCATGGCATCTCATTGTGGTTTCAATTTGCATTTCCCTAATGACTGATGATGTTGAGCATCTTTTTTGCATGTTGATCTTGTGCCCTCCACTTTGCTGAATTTATTTATTAACTCTAGGAGTTTTGCTGTGGATTTTTCAGGATTTTCTATATATAGGATCATGTCATCTGAAAATAATGAAAGTTATATTTCCTCCTTTCCAAATTGGATGACTTTTATTTCTTTTTCTTGCCTAATTGCTCTGGCTAGATCTTCCAATATAATGTTGAATAACACTGGTGACAGAAGGCATACTTGTCTTATTCCAGAACTTAGAGGAAAAGCTTTCATTCTTTCACCATTGAGTATGATGTTAGCTGTAGGTTTTTCATATATGCCCTTTATCATGTTGAGAAAGTCTCCTTCTATCCCTATTTTTCTAAGGATTTTTTAAAAACCAAGAAACAGTGCTATATTTTGTCAAATGCCTTTTCTGCATCAATTGAAATGATCATGGGTTTTAGTACCCTTTGTTTTGTTAATGTGGTGTGTTACATTAAGTAATTTTCTAATGTTAAACCATCTTTGCATACCTGGGATTAACCCACTTGATCATGGTGTATAATTCTTTTAATGTGCTGTTGGATTTGATTTGCAATATTTTGTTGAAGATTTTTGCATCTATTTTCATGAAAGAAATTGGTCTGTAATTTTCTTTTCTTGTAGTATATTTATCTGGTTTTGGTATTAGGATGATATTGGTTTCATAACTTGAGTTTGATTGGGTTCCCTTCTTTCAATTTTTAAAAAGAGTTTGAGCAGGATTGATATTAATTCTTCTTAGAATGTTTGGTTAATTCACCTGTGAAACCTCTTGGTCCTGGTCTTTTATTTATTGGAAGGTTTTTATGACTGATTCAATCTTTTTACTTGTAATTTGTCTGTTGAGATCTTCTATTTCCTCTAGAATCAGTGTAGATTGTTCTGTGTTTCTAGGAATTTGTCCATTTCATCTACGTTATCTACTTTGTTGGCATACAGTTGATCATAGTATCCTCTTGTGATCCTTTTTATTTCTGTGGTGTCAGTATGTTCCCTTATCATTTCTGACTTTACTTATTTCCGCCTTTTCTTCTTTCTTTCTTTTTTTTTAAATATACTTTATTTATTTATTTATTTATGTTTTAAAAGATGTTTAGATTATATAAATGTTACCCCAAAATTATAGGGATTCCATGTTCCTCACCTCCCACATCTCCCATAACATCCCACATAAACATCTTTCATTAGTGTGGCACATCATCTGCAATGGATATACACATCCTGGGACTTTGCCATTAAGCATGGCCCATAGATCACATTGTAGACCACACTCTCACCCACACAGTTCTGCATGTTACATGCTGATGTAAAATGGCCTGTATCTGTCATTGTAATGTCACTCAGGATAATTCCCAAGTCCTGAAAAAGCCCCTGTATTACAACTGCTTTTCCCTTCCCTGCCCCGAAAGTGTCCAGTGGCCACTGGCTCCACCTCACTGTTGTAATTTCTTCCATTGCTTGAACCACGATATGTCTACAACAGAATACCATTAAGTCCACTCTAGTCCATAGCTCTTCCCCCAATCCTGAGGAGTTTGGGATGGTGATGTCCACTCCACCTCCAAGTGCGTGGGGGCTTATATCCCATGGATACAATGGATGGGATTATCCTGCCTGCAGCTGCAGGCTCTCTCCATTCCCTGGGATGGCCATTGTCCATCATCGTCTCCTCACCAGGTGACTTGGGTGAGTCCATTGAGCTGTAGAGTAGGAGTTGCAGCTCCACCGAGATTTCAGGCACAGCTGGCACATGGGCAGGCCAAAGGCTCCAGTCTCTGGAAGTATACCTACAAACTCCAGCATCACATATAGGTTTGAATAGAAGGGACTGATGGACCATGTGCAGGGAGGACCTATTTGAGGCCAATTCTGTCACTCTCAGGAGCACAGATTCCAAAGTAGAGCCCACTGATAAGGCATCAATCTCTGGAACTATCCCCCCTTATATAGGACCTGGGTGTCTCCAGAGCCCTCAGGAGCCCCTCTGTGTGGGGTGATATCCACTTTGGGTTCTATAAGATCCTACTGAGGTGTGCATAAGCATTACTTCTGGGATGACCTCCTGACTCTCTTTGAAGTCTCTTAGCCACATGAACTCATTTGTCTTTACCTTTTCCCCCTTTTATTCAAGGTCTTTTTCTAGTCATATTGCTAGTTGGCACTTGGTATTAATCCCTTGTTGCCAGGGAGGCTCATCCCCGGGAGTCATGTCCCATGCTGGGGGGAAGGTAATGCATTCATATGCTGAGTTTGGCTTAGAATGAGGCCACATTTGAGCAACAAGGAGGCTCTCAGGTGGCAACCCCTTCTCTTCGTTTTGCTTTGTCAGTCTAGCTAATGGTTTGTTAATATTATTGATCTTCTAAAAAAAACAACAACAAACTTTTGGTTGTGTTAATGCTCTCTATTGTTTTTTTTTTTATTCTCTATTTCATTTATTTTTGTTCTAATCTTTGTGAATTATTTCCTTCTGCTTGCTTTGTGTTTAGTTTGATGTTCTTTTTCTAGTTCCTCTAGGTATGCAGTCAGGTCTTTGATTTTATCTCTTTCTTTTTCTTTAACGTAAGCATTTAGGGATATAAATTTCCCTCACAGCACTGCCTTTGCTGTATCTCATAAGTCTTGATATGCTTTGTTCTCATTTTCATTCATCTCAAGATACTTACTAATTTCCTTTGCAATTTCTTCTTTGACCCACTAATTGTTTAAGAGCGTGTTCTTTAACTTCCATATATTTGTGGATTTTCCAGTTCTCCAACTGGTTATTGATTTCCAACTTCATTCCATTATGATCAGAGAAGATGCTTTAGATGATTTCAATCTTTTAAAATTTATTGTGACTTTTATGTGATCCAATCTGTGGTCTATCCTGCAGAATGATCCATGTGAACTTGAGAAGAATGTATATCCTGCTGTTTGGGATGCAATGTTCTGTATATGTCTGTTAGGTCTAGTTCATTTATCATATTATTCAAGTTCTCTCTTTCCTTATTGATCTTCTATCTATATAGTCTATCTATTGATGAAAGTGGTGTATTGTAGTCTTCAACTATCATTGTAGTTATATCTATTTCTCCCTTCAGTGTTGCCAGTGTTTGCTTCATGTATTTTGGGGCACTGTGCTTAGGCATATACATATTTATGATTGTTATTTCTTCTTAGCAGATTGCACCTTATAAAGTCTATTTTGTCTGATTTTAGTATAGCTACCTAACCTCTTAATTAGTTACTATTTACATGGAATATCTTTTTCCAATCTTTCACTTTCGACCTGTTTGTGTCTTTTGGTCTATGGTGAGTCCCTTGTAAACAACATATAGGTGGATCATACTTTTTTATATATTCTGCCAATCTGTGTCTTTTGATTGAGGAGTTTAACCCACTACCATTCAGTGTTTATTACTGTACAGGCAATACTTACATCAGCCATTTTGTCCTTTGATTTTACATGTCATATCTTTTTTTTTGTCTCTCTTTTCCTTTATTGCCACCTCTTTTATTGTATAGTTGAACTTTTGTGATGGAGCTGACTGACCCCTTTCTTATTTTTGTTTTTGGGTATTTTTTAAAATACTTTCTTTGTAGTTAACTTGGGGTTGTTTTATATAACATATATCTATAAGCTACTAATTTGCAAAGATACCAATCTAGCTTCAATAGCATACATATCCCTCTGTTTCTCCTCTATATGCATTTTTGATCCACATTTCATTTTTATATTTTGCGTGTCCATTATCAAGATATATGCCTTTTTCTTGTTCAATTGTATACAGACTCTTAGAAAAATTAAGGTGTAAGGTTGTTTATTTATGGTATGGTAGTACTGGGTTTTGCCTTTACCCTTTTAGTTACTGTGATGATTAGGCTAATGTGTCAACTCAGCCAGGTAATTGTACCCAGTTGTTTGGTCAAATAAGCACTGAGCTAATTGTAACACAAGAATATTTATGATATTTATTCATCAGTGAGTTTACTGCACAGATGGCTGATTACATCTGCATCAACCAGAGAGATTGCCATCAGCAATGAGTGACGCTTTATCCAATCAGTTGAATTCCTTAAAAGGGGAAGTGATTTCAGCATTCAGAGAGAATTTCCCAGCTCATCTTTGGACAGCCAGCATCTCCCAGAAACTCATCAAGGATCTTCATTGGACTTTCATAGGAGCTCCTCATTTGCAGATTGCCTGCAGAACCTGGACTTGTGCACCCCACGGTCAGATGAGAGACTCTTATACAATTTCATACTATTTACGGATATCTCCTGTTGATTCTGTTTCCCTGGGAACCCTGACTGATAGAGTTACCTTTACTGAAGATCTTCCTTTCTTCACAAAACTCTAAGCCACCATCTCTTCTCTTTTCCTTTCAACCACAGAACTCCCTTTAATAATTCTTGTAGGGTGAGACTGCTGTTGATGAAATCTCTCAGTTTCTATTTATCTGTGAATATTTTAAACTCTCCCTCATTTTTGAAGGACAGTTTTGCTGGATAAAGAATTTTGGGCTGTCAGTTTTCCTTTTTCAGTACTTTAAACATATCATACCACTGCCTTCTTGCCTCCACGGTTTCTGATGAGAATTTGGCACTTAGTCTTATTGAGGATCCCTTTTATGTGATGAATCACTTTTCTTTCACTGTATTCAGAATTCTCTCTTTATCTTTGGCCTTTGGCATTCTGATCAGTATGTGTCTCATAGTGGGCCTATTAGGGTTTATTCTACTTGAAGTATGTTGTGCTTCTTGGACATGTATATTCATGTCTTTCATAAGTGTTAGTAAATTTGGGGCCATTAGTTCCTCATATATACTTTCTGTCTCTTTCCCTTCTCTTCTCCTTCTGTTATACCTATGATGCATATGTTTGTATATTTCATGTTGCCACTCAAATCCCTGAGACACTGCTCAATCAATTTTTTCTTTTCTTTTCTCTATCTGTTCTTTTGACTACATGATTTCAATTTTCCTGTGTTCTAGTTAGCATATTCTTTCTTCTGTCTGTTCAAATCTGTTATTGTATTCCTCTGGTGTATTTTCAGTTTCCATTATTATGCTATCAACCCCATAATTTCTGTTACATTACTTTTTAAGTCTTCAAATTCTTCTTTATGTTCACACATTATCATCTTAATATCTATTAGCTCTATATCCATATTCTTCTTCATCTTTGTGAATTGATTTAGGAGATTTGTTCCAAATTCTCTGTCTCTTCTGAAGTTTTAATTTGTTTCCTTGACTGAGCCATATCTTCCTCTTTCTTAGTGTGACTTGCAATTTTTTTGCTGGTGATTGGGCATGTGATTATTTTGATGTGTTAACCCTGAAGGTCAGATTCTTCCTCTTGTCTAGGGTTTTATTGTTGATTGGCTTTGTGTGAAGGCACTACTTTGATGCTTGGTCCAACTTATTCTGGACCTTTAAAGTAGCAGCTCTTCTTCATCTATTTCTTGCCCTGTGTGTGCAGTACAATTTTATAATTGTGCTTTTTGTGCAATTGTTTTGACCTCCAAGACAAAGCTTCTTTTCCTCTGTTTCTTCTCTGGGAATCTTGATCTGTGCTTTTTTGTTTATGTGCAGGACTTTCTCCCTGACTTCTATGATTGTTTTAAATTCCCTTCTTCACTCAGTGTCCCCTTTTCCTCACACTTTCCAGTTTGGAGACCCATCCTGTTTGACAGAAACTCAGTGACACCCTCCCCCCCTTTTTTCTGTGATGCTTTTCTGTCTCTGGTTTCTTCCATGTTAGAGTATCCCACCCAGTGGAACCAGAATGAGTCAATCTAGAAAAAAGTGGGTCAATCCAGGAAGGTCTGTTTTGTGTTTAGTTAGTCCAGTGGACAAAGACTAGATTGAGTGCACCTCCTACCAAGAGTTCTGCCATGGTGTCTCTCTTCTTTACCTCCCCAGAGATCTTTTGTATGTGACACTCCTCAGTGGTATGTTCCACCCTAGGTCTCTGCAGATTTGGGTTCCTGTGCCTGGTTATGCCCAGGGTTCTAACTTGCTGCTGTGAGTGGCTCTATAGTCTGCATACATGGCAGGAGGGACCTGGGCCGTGTTGCTTCTATGCAACTCCCAAGTTGCATGGGATTGAGTAGAGAGGGTAGTGGACTGGACTGGCAAATCCAGAAAGAAAATTTCCTGCCTGACTATTTTTCTTTGTTTCAGCATTTGTGGAGTACTTCTCCTGTCTTTATCATACCCAGATTTCTAAGCAGGTGGGATTTGTCTTCTTTTAGTTGATTCTGAGGGGAGATTTTTCTAATGGTTGACTTACATCACTATGTTCATGACATCACCCCATCCATTCTTAATTTAATATCTGGCTATAACTTCCAAAATTAAAATTCTAAAATATAATATTCTACAATAAATTACAAAAACATCTAAATCTTCTATTACTTTTTTTTTTTTTAATTAGGCTATACAAGCATTTGTAATCAAGTAAACAAACTCCAAGATGCTAATTTTGCTCCAAATCCATGGTGATCTGGACTGTTCTGGAGCAACCCAGAACATTCTATGCTCTTGCTTGATATTACTTCCCTTAAAATAAAATTGAAGAGTTCCCACCTCTTTTAGAAAATGGTAAAGTAAGGATGAGACTAATATAGCCAATGATGCTGCCCTTCCTTGTCATTGTCATCCCTGTACAGCCAAGTGTTTTACAGGTCCCATGTTGCTACATGCCCACCATTACAAAAAAAATTCAACCACTGTGTTCCAAGCCAAAGCTGTGCTAAGCTAAGTCATATTGATGGTTATAAGACATCACTCTTTCTTTAGTAACAAATTTCCCCCATTTGTGCCTCATGCCTCTGCACAATATGTTAGGACCAAGAAGTTGCTCAGAGCTCATCTGCTCTGTGGAGACATGATTACCTGTCAGACAGAGAGATGCCTTTGGAAAATGAGGGCACAAGAAGGAGTGGCACATAACAAGAGTGAAAAAAATAAAATTAATGACTCTCAAGGGTAAAAAATGGAAGGTGTAGTTGAATGGTAGGGTTTAAAGCATTGGGCCCATTTCCACTTCTGGAATAATAATAGTAACCAGTGAGTCCAGCAGCAGTTCCCTAACAATGTTTCAGAGTTAAAGTGGTGATTAGCTGTGAGAGAGCATGAGCAGAGAGGTATCACCCTCTGAGGTTTCTTCAACAGATATATATCAGGAGAAAGAGAAGGTGGAAGGGGTGAGAAATGAGAGGAAAGGAGGAGGTGAGGGAAGAAGGAAGGTAATGAAGTTCCATTTATGGTTTTATTATGAGCTGTGTTTTGTTTTGTAGTTTTGCTTTTTTGAGGGAGATTCATATGTGTGCATTTAGAGTCTTTTTTTTTTTTCTTTCTAAAATATACTGCTTTGGAGACTTTAAAAAAATAATTTTAGAGGAAGGAAGTTATTTTTAAATATCATACAAACCCAGAGGCCAAAAAAAAAAAAAGATTGATAAATTATGCTATATAAAATTTTAAAAATTCTGCTAAGGAAAAAAATACTTCCATAAAAAATCAAAATGTTGAAAAACAAGGTGGGAGGAAATATTTGTAACTCACAACACAAAGGACTAATTTCCTTAATACAGGAACAGCTCCCACAAAGAGTTATAAACAAGGTTAACAAGCCAAAGGAAAAAATAGGCAAAGACTATAAATAAAGAATTCACCGAGTTGCTAAGAAGTCAATGTTACCCAAAGTAATCAACAGATTCAATGCAATCTCTGTACAAATTCCAGCAGCATATTTTGCAGAAATGGAAAGGCTGAACCTCAAATTCATATGGAAATGCAAGGGGACCCAAATAGCCAAAACAATCGTGAAGAAGAAAAACAAGTATGAAGACTCACATTTCCTGATTTCAAAACCTACTAAAAAGGTACATTAATCAAAACCATGTGAAACTGACAGAAGGATAGACATCTACACCAGTGGAATAAAATTGAAATCCCAGACATAAACCCCATATCTAAGGTCAATTGGTTTTTGACAAGAGAACTCAGTCCATGCAATGGGAAAATAATAATTTCTTCAACAAATGGTGCTAGAAAAACTGGTTTTCCTCATGCAAAACAATGAAATAAGACCCCTAACTCATACCATATCCAAAAATTAATTCAAAGTAGATCTATGACCTAAATATAAGAACTAAAACCATAAAACCCTAAGAAGGTAACATAGGGGCAAAACTTCATGACCTTGGATTTTGCAATGGATTTCTAGATATTACAACTGAAGAATGAGCAACAAAAGAAAAAATAGATAAACTGTTACAAGGAAGAAAGAAGGACACTATATACTGATAAAGTGGACAACTCAACAAGATGACATAAGAGTAAAAATATATATGTATATGCATCTAAGAGCAGTGCTCAAAAATATATGAAACAAAAATGGACAGATTTGAAGGGAGAAATAGATGTTTCTAAATTAATATTAGGAGCTTTAATACACCATTTTCAATATTGGATAGAATATCTGGACAGAAGATCAATAAGGAAAGAGAAGACTTGAATGATATAAAATAATTACACCTAACAGACATATATAGAACACTTCACCCAATAAGAGCAGAATATACATCTTTTTCCAGTGCAAATAAGTCATTCTCCAGAATAGACTACATACTAGGTCATGAAGCAAGTCTCAATATATTTTAAAATACTAAAATCATGCAATATATCTTCTCTGACAATGATGGAATGAAGCTGGAAATCAATAATAGAGGGAGAACTGGAAATTAAACAACATACTCTTGAACAACCAATGGATCAAAGGAGAACTCACAAGTGCGATTAGGAAATATCATGAGGCAAAGAACAATGAACAAACAACATACCAGAACTTATGGGATGAGGCAGAGGCAGTGCTGGGAGGGAAGTTTATAGTTCTAAATGCTTACATTAAAAAAGAAGAATAATCTCTAATCAGAGACCTAATCTCACAATTGGAGAAACTAGATAAAGGAGAGCAAACTAAACCAAAACCAAGCAGAAGAAGGAAATAATAGAGATTACAGCAAAAATAAGTGAAATAGAATGTAAAAAAAAAAACAATAGAGAAAATCAACAAAACAAAAAGTTGGTTCTTTGAAAAGATCTATAGACCTAACAAATCTTTAGCTAAACTGACAAAAAAGAAAGGACACAAATAACTCAAATCAGAAATATAAAGGGGGACATTACTGATGACCATATAGAAATAAAAAAAGACCAAAAAGGATATTATGAACAATTGCTTACCAACAAACTATATGAAATGGACAAATTCCTAGAAACATGCAAACCACCTACACTTATTCAAGAAGAAACAGAAAATCTCAATAACTACTAAAGAAATTAAATCAGAAATCAAAAACCTCATCAACAAGGGAAAACCTAGGGACCAGATGGATTCATGGGGAATTTTTTTACCAAATGTTTCAAGAAGAATTAGCACTAATCCTGCTCAACTCTTCCAAAAAAAATTGAAGAAGAGGGAATACTCCCTAACTCATTCTATGAGGTCAACATCACTCTGATACCCAATCCAGATAAAGATACAACAAGAAAAGAAAATTATAGACCAATATCTCTTATGAATATAAAAGCAAAAATCTTCAACATAATACTTAGTAAACCAAATCCAACAGCACATTAAAGAATTATATACCATGATCAACTGGGATTTATCCCAGGTATGCAAGGATAGTTCAACATAAGAAAATAAGTTAATGTAATATGCCACATTAATAGAATGAAGGGGGAAAATATCAGTTGACTCAGAAAAGGCATTTGGCAGGGGCTGAGGTTGCAGTAGGGAATGGGGAGTTACTGCTTGATTGATACAGAGTTTCACTTTGGGCTGATGGAAACATTTTGGCAATGGATGGTAGTGATGGTAGCATAGCATTGTTAATATAATTACCACCGAATTGTATATTTGAAGGTAGTTAAAATGGAAATGTGTAGGTTGTATAAGTTACCACAGGAAAGATTTTAGAAACCATAGAACTGCACAACACAATGAACCCTAATGTACAGTTAATAGTGCAACCATAATGACACTGTTTTATCAATTCTAACAAAAATACCACATTAATGCAAAGTGTTAATAATAAGGAAAACTGAGTGTGTGGGTGGGAGGGGGATAGATGGGAACTCTGTACTTTCTACATGATTCTTCTGTAAAACTACAACTCCTCTCTGAAAAAAAGAAACTACACTGAAATTTAATGCTTCCCTTAGGAAACTGACGAAGATAAAAAATGTAGATAACACACTGTGTTGGCAAAAATGTGGAGAAGAGATGCTCTCAGATATTGTTGCTGTTAGCGTAAATTTTTACAGACCTTCTGGGAGGGAATTTGGCAACATCTATGGAAATTTAAGGTGCATAGACTCTGTCTCAGCAATTCCACATCAGAAATTTATCCTGCATCTAGAGTCTTGCACATATAAAATTATGTATTGCAAAGATATTAATTGCAGGTTGTTTGCAATAGCAAAAGTCATGAAACCAGCTCAGAGAATTAAATAAAATATGATGTGCAGTTGTACTTTTAAAAATAAATAAGGCAGCTCTGTGTACAGATATGAACAATCTCCAAAATACATCTTTTTTTTTTTTTTTTTTTTAAAGCAAGGTTCAGAACAATGTGTCTAATGTGATAACAATTTAGCAAATGAAAAAGAAAAATATATACCCATATGTGCTTAGGTACCTATGGTGTATATCTAGAATGCTTAGAAGATGCCAAAACCTGGTAGCAGAGTTTGCTTCTGGGGCCGGAAGTCAGGGGGCAGGATCAAGGTGGGAGAGAGGTTCATTTTTTTTTTTGCTGTAAATTTCTTTGCAGGTTTAGAGACTATTTCAGTAGATTCTTGAGAAAGAGAAAACCCGAGGATTTGATTCGTGTTTTTTTTTTGTTTTTTTTTTTGTTATTGCTGTTGATGAGGTTTAGCAGCGCTGGACTGTTGGGAGGTGGGCCGGGAGAGAGATCGCGCAGTTGCGGGAAATACTGGGGATAGAAAGCACATCCTATCTCCATTTAGTGCTTTACAGTTCACCAAGGGCCTCACACGCATGGTCTCTTTCAGCTGTCACAGGACCGCGTTCCTCTTTGCATGCCTTTTGCGTGGAGCAGGCCTGCGGGGTGCAGGGCCTCGCTCCTGCTAGCAACAGGCACAGATGCCCCACATGGGAGCCTGATGAGACAAAGGCACAGTGACACTTCGTCTGCCGTTGAGCCCTGGTGGAAGTGGATATTGGGAGACCCAATGACCTGGGGGCTCGGGTGAGTAGCAAAAACAGGGCGGAGACCCTGGGCTCCCGCCTAGCGCTTCTCCCTGCGCACCTGCGCGGTCCCAGGCACCTGGAGGGCTCAAGAACCAGAAAAACGCGCTCTGGGACACCCCGGGATCTCTCACAATGCAGTCAGGGAAACTGGGGACTGGGAGAAGGAGGCTGATGAGATCCTGGAGTTGTGCAATAGAGACCTGGCACCAGCGATATTTGAGAATCCACACCAGTATGAGCTTACTGGAAGCCACGGGTCATGAAAACCAAGAGAATACAATATTCCCGTCATCAGAGTTAGCCTAAAAGAAAAGGAAGACTCGAAACTCAGACTTTAGGCTCAGAATTCTATCATCTCCCCAATTTGTCTTTGGTCTGGAAGGCGGTCCTGAATTTTACACGTATACAATGGAGGCTAAAAAAAAAAAAAAAAAAAATTGTTTTGTCTCAATTTTACAATTTTCAAATATTTTAATTCTACAGAACAGTGAATCATTAATATTCCCAACACTTACATGCCTATCACCTAGACTCACCAGTTGCTAAAAATTTTGCCACACTAGCAAATATATATGCGTAGTTTATATATGTTACATGGAGATACAGTTTATGTTATATATAATTAATGTTACATATTTTATATGTCACAAATATATAGCATATGTATGATATGTATTATATATATACATACATACATATTTTTTGTTTTGTTTTGTATTTTAGCTGAGACATCAGAAAATACATCATAAATATCATGACACTTTACCCTGAAACACTTGCATGCCTCCTTCTATATAATCACCACACAAAGTTCACACCTAAGGAAAAACTAACAATAAATCCATTATTACTATCTATTAAATAGATCATAATTAAATTTCTCCAATTGTCCCAAAATATATTTTATATTTAGTCTTGCTTTTTCTTTACTCCAAATTCAGGTTCCAATCAAGTCTCATGCAAACTGCATTGGGTTAATTATCACTTTTCCCTCTCTCCACCTGCAACTCTTCAATCTCCCCATTTTTTTGGTCAGGGTTTTTCTTCCTTCCATAGGAAGGTGCCCTTTGGCTCACCACACACGATGGTGACAGATGCTGGTTGGAGAAAAGCATTCCTTTGCTGGAATCTGGGGAGGATGTGGTCAGAGAAGGACAGAAGGAAAACGAGGACTTGACCCGCAGAGAGGGTTCACGCTGACATGAGGTGCAATGTGAGCTACGCCCTCCGGCATCTCCTCAGGGCCAACCAGGAGGATTCTGAGGTGTGTGGAAGCATCCAGGCTTCCCCTGGAGTCCTGCACGGCTGACACCATACAGCATTCTTTCCACAGCCTGGCTCTTGGGCTGTGAATCACCACTGGCCGGAATCAAATTGGACCAGCCACTGCTCTGCTTCCCCCCCCACACACACACACACACATCTCTGGCCCAGAGTTTTCTGCCCTTCTTTCCAACTCCTACAATAACAAAGCACTAAAAAAAAAAAAAATCTTTTCACTGGTCTCAAGATCATTTCTGTTTCACTGTCATTCTCATGATAAAACATGTGGGAGTTTTGCTCAGACACAGTCTGCCTTAGTTTTCCAGGGCTGCTATAACATATACCACAGACCAGTCAGCTTAAACAACAGGTGTTTATCGTCTCATGGTTTCAGAGGCTAGAAGTCAACACCAAGGTGTCAGCAGAGCCATGCTTTCTCTGAAGTCTGTAGCTTGCTGGAAATCCACAACGCAATCGCTGCCTCCTTCACATGGCTGCCTGTCTCCTTCTGTCTTCTACCCCTGTGGCCAGTATTGTCTTCTACGGACTCCAGCCATATTGGATTAAGGACCATCCTGATCCATGTGAACTCATTTTAATAGGATCTTCAAAGATCCCATTTACAAATGAGTTCACGTCCCCAGGAATTGAACGTGTTTTTTTGTAGGAGATGTGATTCGATCTACCACATGGTCCTTTCCTAAAAGGTGACAACCATCTGGTAAGCAGGAAAAACCATGATATAGCATTTTATAGATTTATAATGTTTTCATTTTCTATATGCCTCATAATAACCCTGTGGGTGGCTAGGTCATCTTATTCCCACTTACAGACAAGACAACTAAGATCCAGAGAGACAGAATAACTTGTCCAAGACACTTTAGCTAATTGGTGATGGAGCCAGGAGCAGAGCAGGCATCTTCAGGAGTAGAGTTCCCAGGTTTCCATTCCCCAAGGTTGCCTGGAGATACACCATAAATAAAATCACTGACCGAACCCAACATACTCCAAGAGAGTTAACAGAACTTGCTAGTGTAAGCCTGTCCCCAGCGGGCAAGAGTCTCCTTTAACTAGCAAGGACAAGATAGACAGTAAATAAATGAAATACAATGCTGCTCATGTTGAAAGTATCTATGTCTTCACAGGCTATTGCACTTTTTTTTTTGCATCTACTATATCTGGATGTTGAATGTCACTGGCTGGAAAACATGCCACTGTTTCCAATTTCCTCAATGAGATCCTCTGGCATGTGAGGATCTGAGAATCATAATTATCTAATTTGGTAATCAGTCTGAATTTAAATATTCCATTTGCTAGGGAGCTACCTAAAACAAACCTGTGAGCTGTTAACAATTTTCTTTGGAAATATCTGCAGTGAATGATTTAGCAATGCTTTGGGAGATTTTTCTTTTTCTTTTTTCAATTAAGATTTTCCACCATGAACTCTAGATTCTGAAGTAGGTAACTATTTTGAAGTCACCTTGTTTTTTAAAAGGCCATGTATCTTCTGAGAGTCAAAGAGCAATTGTTTTTAAAGAGGTACCGGGGATTGAACCTTGTACCTTGTACACGGGAAGCAGGCGCTCAAACCACTGAGCTATATCTGCTTCTCATCAAAGAGCAATCTTGAAACAGAGATTATTTAAAGGACTCCAGGCAATGATGTGTACCATTTATTGAGCCTTGTTATATGGAGACACTACCAAACACTTCAAGTAACTGAACACATTTAATTCCTATTACTGCCTTCATTTGTACAGATGGGAAACCTGAGGTTTAGAAGTTAATGTTAAGAGATTTGCCAAGGGCAGTGAAGTACTGAGTTGCTGAGCTGGAATTCGAGCTCCATAGCCTGGCACATAAGTGTGTAGAATAGCTGGCTCTACATTGTGTTTATTAATAAGGTTTCCCCTTGAGGAAATGGTGGCCATCCCACGGCAAACCTCCTAATCTCCCCTTGCTTTAGTTTCCTGGCTGTTCAAGCAAATACCATTCAATAGGCTGACTTACACAATGGGAATTTACAGGCTCACAATTTTGAGGCTAGGAGAAATCAAATCAAGGCCACGCCAAGATGATGTTTTCTTCCCAAAGACTGGCTGCTGGCAATCCTTGGTTCTGGGCTCTTCTGTCACTTGGCAATTCACATGGTGGCCTCTCCTGGCCTCTCCCTTCTCTTCTGGGTTCCATTGAGATTCAGCTTTTGGCTGCTCCCTCTGTGGCCTTTTCTCTCTCTGAGTTTCATTCTGCTTATAAAGGATTCCAGTTATAGGATTAAGACCCATCCTTGCCCACACCTTAACTGAAGTAACCTCGTGGAAAGAGCCTACTTACAATGGATTCACACCCACAGCAATAGATTAAGTTTAAGATTATGTTTTCTTTCTGGAGCACACACGGCTCCAAACCACCACACCCCTTTTCCTTCTTATTTTCTACATAACTAGGCTGATGTGTCCAACATTCTCTTCCTTTATTTTCCTTTTCCAAATCTACCCACTGAAATCCTCTCTCAGGAGGAGCTGATGAACACACTCAGAGAGTGGGTGAAAGGAAAAGACTTAATGTGTTATCTCTCTTTGGGTATGTGAGTGGAAGACAAAGTCCCAGTCTGGAAAACATCAAAGGCACTGGAGGGTCTGACTAGAATTTTGAAAGGCAGGGAAATCCAAAAGCCACATCTATACAACCCCCACATGGACACATTCTGTCTTCTCTTTAATTTTCCTTCTTATACTTTATTTATTCCCACCCCTCACACTTAAAATATGAGGAATACAAATGGTTTCCTTTGCCTGTTAATGGAAACTCCAAGTTACTTTTAAACAAATCCTTGCATTTACTATATGCTAGGCACTATTCTAAAGCACTTAAAAACAAAAACAATTTTACATGACTTTTATTTAATAAAAGTACATAATTAAATATGTGGTTTTATTATGCACTTTTAAATATTAATTCATTTAAATTTCATAATAATTCTAGGAGGTAAGTATTATTATTCCCATTTTATAGGTGAGGAATCTGAAACACAGAGAGCTTAAGTAACTTGCCCAATGTAGAAGCAGGTGTTGGGTCAAGAATCTGAACCTGGGCAGTATACGCTCCTTTATCATTTTAGTATTCAAAGGCAAGGCAAACCCTGAGGCTTGCTAATTTAGCAGTCAGTTTTCCAGATGAATGAATGATATGTGGAATGGGCATCAGAAAAGGAGGAGAATTAATGCTGATACTAATCTGTGTTCTGTTGATAAAAGGTAATCCACCAGCAAGTGCTAATGTGGAGATTGTGATTACATTCTGAAATTTCTCTTAAGTAATATCAAAACTGTAGAGTGACTTCAGGGAGCTGAGCTACCTTAATACTCATTTGATTTATTTCCCTAGCTTGCATTTTACATGGCTCTGAGACTCAGAAAACACTCTAAGGCTATACGATATATTGTAACAAATATAAACATATGTAACAAATTGTAAAAAATATAAATATCTGTAATAAACTCTAACAAACATAAACACAAGCAACAAATTGTAAGAAATATGAACATAATACAAGGAATTGTAACAAATATAAACATATGATATAAAAATAAAGAATGGTGCATGATCCCTGTGTTCAAGTATCACAACAGAAGTGGGGAGACAAAGGAAAATACAAACAAGAAAATATAAGTTACATTAATTGTATGGAATTCAGTGCTGTTATAAGAAATAAAAAAACAGTGACATCAAGGCAGCAGGTACCTCAAGGAAAACCTTTCAGTGATGGAGAAACTTGTTTGAGCCCTGAGGACAGAAACATTTATTTCAATGCATGGATCCATCTCTCCATCTGCCACCCTCGTCTCATCCCCAGCTTTTCATGAGTGTTTGCTTTAATCACGAGGAATTTTTGAGAAGTTGAAAAAATTGTTTTTGTAAAGGTAGATCTCAAATGCGGGCACTGTAGGTTACAGCACAGGTTTTATTTAAAATTTCCTTGTGACTGTTTTAATCCTATTGACATGCCTTTAGAGAATTTTTGTTCGTGATAAACAATAGATAATTCATCCCTGAAACACCGGATAGTTTGTGACTCTGAGAATATTATGAAAATTATGAATGATAAGGAAACTCCAGGCCAAATTTATGTTTTATGTAACTCTCCAAGAATTATATAGGATGGGAATCTGACCCTGTGAGAGTTAAAAAGGTTGCTAAAGATGGGGAATACTTGATGCACAAGAGCCAGCATGCATTAAATCATATCGGTACCGCAATTATCTCTCAGCAAAGAAGCTTGGAGTTGAAGTTCAAGCTGAGGGTCAGGAGGATGGTTGGGGGAAACAGTGTCCCTCTTGTTAATATAAAGCAATTAGTTTAATATATACTGTAGGGAAGAAGGGAGGAGAAAGGAGGGGAAATTCCCCTTGTCAAATGTTTAACATTTAGAGTACATCTTAGAGCAAAAGTAATAAGGCACTCTTCATGAAAACGTTGGCCATATACCATGTCTAAGTACAAACATGTGTGTTCTGTCTTTCTTTAATTCATTTAAACTTCTGTTAACTGGGAATATTTTTATGTGCATTCTCAGTTGTTCCCGTTCCCACTCATACAAAAAGTGTCAGGGGACAGGACTGTGCCCACAGTGTGAATGCATTTAGATACCATAAAACATTTAACAGCTTTTTCTAGTGTGGCTAAGCCCTACCAAATGGCTAAACAAACTTTAATTTACAATTCACAGGCTGAAGCATTTGAAAGGCCATAATATTTTGCTGCCGCTAATTTATATCTCTTAGAGTGACATTAAACTTAAAATGTGCCATTTAGAAGTTCCAAATCCCACATAACTTTTTATGAAGGAAAGAACCTAACCTATCTTTATTTCTAGAAGTTTACTTCCTTGGCCATAGAGGCAAGCAGCATTTTCTCTGATAGTTTTAAAGGAAGGTCCTTGATCCCTGCAGAGATTTTTTAAAAATTCAGCCTTGAAAATAGGTGACTCAACTGGAATCCAGAGTTTAGTTTGGTTCTTGTGGAAAGAATGAGAAAAATAAGCTTCTGCCATGGATACATGCAACATGGTGAATAATATGAGGGGAAAAACCTTACCCAAAAGTGTATTTACTGTATGTGTCCACTTATATGGAGTTCTAGGACATGCAAAATAGTCTATCTTTTGAAAAAAGTCAGGATAATGGTTGCTGAGGTGGAGGGCGGAGGGATTGAGTGGGAGGGGCATTTCTGGCATGGTGGCAATGTTTTATGTCTTGATAAGAGTTCAGGTTACACATTTGTCAAACTTTAGCAAATGTACCCTAAAGATCAGCACATCTCATTTTATGTTAATTATACCACCGAAGAAAAAAACATAAGCAAATAGAAAACTGGTTAATGTTGTAATTAAGGGGAAGTATATTGATGTTTCTAATTTACTCTGAAATGCACAAAAAAATAAGATGGCTTGATGAATGGAGAGATAAGATAGCATAGTAAGCTGTTTGTTGTAGATTCCAGATAACACATATGCAAGTATTCCCATAAAATTATTTCAACTTCTCCATAGCATAAAACTCCTAACATGTTGGGGGGGGGGGAGTGAAAGGAGGTACTGTTAGCAACCAGGACAGGAAAATAGGCATAAGTTGGGACTGTCTCGGACAAACTTGGGTATGTGGTCAGCTCAGGTATTGGTAATCTTGACTCTTAATTTAAACCCTTCTCAAGTCCATTTTCACAAAGCCAGGCTATGTGTTTCCTTTTGATAATCTTGAGCAGTGACCAAAGTCCTAACAAATTTACTCAAAAGCCATACCGTTTTCCTTCCTCTAATAGAGAAGGTAGAGAATTTGTGCAGACAACGGTTGACTTGTGAGACACTTCTGAGCCGAGATGTAAGTGGATGTCACACGGTGAGGTGCCCCAGCATTTTTAAAGAGGGAAGATTCAGTAGGCCTACTCTTTTCAGTCCTTTGCCTTTTCTTCTTTATTCATCTCCCTTCATTTTGCCTGGAAGATAGACATGATGCTTGGATTTGCAGCAACCATCTTGCAACCATGAAGATGAAACTCACACACCAAAGACAGGAGAGAAAGAAGGTAGACAGAGCACAGCTCTCTGATGACATTGTTTGGTTGCCATTATCAGCCCTGTTCCAGCTATACTACATTTCTTGTTACCTGAGACAAATAAATTTCTTATAATATAAACATTTTCAGATCCTCTGTTACATCCAGCCAAACACATTCCTAGCTGATATACACGGTATCTTAGATCAGCTCTCAAAATAAAATTTATTTTAATTCACATTAACTTGAACAATTGTGTTGAAAGCTTTGACTAGGAAGGAGGAAAGGCAGAATGTTATTCAACTAAAACAAATGGAGAGGGTCATGAAGGCAAGGTATGTTGGGGGTTAAAGGCAAATCAGTATATGCTGGCTGTCCCTCCTCTACCTTCCTTGACTATTTTATACTGAATCGGATTCAAATAAACACAAAGCCCAGGCTTGGAATGAAGAGAAGCTATCCCCAAAGAGCAACCTGGGAAGAGTTGTAGAAAGAAAAGGGAAAATTGTTGCCAAACAGCTGGCCTCAGGGTTACATTAGCTGTGTGTAAGAAGATATATGAGGACACCAGGTGGTTCTTTATTCTGACTTCTAACTGCCACCCTACATTCCCAGGACACAGCTCTGCCCGGTAGCCACCAAATGCCAGGGATCAGGGGATAGCTAACAGGAATTTCTTAACCTGAAGATGCCATGGTGAGTGGTGGGACATGGATTTTGTTTGCATTAAATGCTGGAGTCACTAAGATCCAGTAAGCTAAGGTAGCAGAGTTATTCTGTGGGTAATGCTGCTACGTTCCAACCCCAGGGTCTTAGATCATGTTTATATATAAAAATTCGACGTGAGTGAGTTCACACTGGCAAAAATGGAGAAAAGATACAGTTCTGTACCTTTCTGTTGTTCCCAGAAACTGCTGGCTTCCTGCCCATGCCATATGTAAAATTTAATCTGCTAAACTTTGAAAAAGGATGGTTTAACTCAGCATTGGTATGTAGGGCACTTTAGATAAAGGTCTTGCAACGTCTCCATGATTATCCATCACCACATCAGTTTATATTGTTTAAGCCTCTGTCATCGAACAAGGTACTAACACCCCACTGGAAACTCAGGCTCTGAACAATGAGAAAACAGGCTGAAAGCTGGCAGGCTGCATCTTTTCTAGTTTCCACATGGTCAATTTCATTGGACACTTGCTTATTACAAAATTTTAAAAATATTGTAAACATCTTTCAAAGCCAAACTTTGCCCCAATTCAACAACTAATGCTCTGTGAGTTTAGAAATCTGTAAGTCACATCTAATCACTGGTGAGAAAGAGAATTTTGCTTTCATAGCCAAACCTGTTTTCTGCTTATGACAGGAGTTTTAAAATTGCTAGTGAAAATCGCTATGGCACAGATGGAAAATTATAAGACAAATGCTGACTATTCATTTTGTGGTGATGGTTTTGTCCTCTTTTGTTTTCTAGTGCAATGGCATGTATTTTTAAAGTAGAAAACTGTATTTTTCAGCTTTAAAGTTCTTGCCCTGCCTTGGTGACACACCACGTTTAAAACAAGCCATATTATTTCAAGGAGTGTACCTATTTGAAACAGGCACAAGTGAATATGCTAGTACTATGTTCATGGTTTAATCATTCCAGCTATTATTGAAGCCTTGACTCTTGTCATTTGATGGGTACCACACAGGGAGGCTCAGATACCTATAGAACGCTAGTGTGAGAGAAAAGCTTAGAGCAGCACAACATGACATCTGGGCATTTGGGTCTTTGATGTGCATTTCCCCTTTTAACACCAAGGACCTGGCTTCAGTTATATATGCCACCCAGTTGGACCATTCGCTTTGCACCCATTCTTGGCAAGATGTGAAATAAAACGAACCACTTTCTTACATCCACAATTTTAATTAGAAGAGCAGTTAAAAGGTGTTTTATTGGAGTCTCTTAAAAATACAAAAGAGGGTTCTATTAATTTTTTAAAAACCAACAGCATAAAAACACACAAAGTAATCCCTCTGAGTGGTATGCTTGGGAGTGGTTGAGATGAGAAAGTTTATGTCATATATATGTTCCCACAGTTTAAAAAAAAGAGCAACTAAAGATAAAATGACAATTACATGCAATACATACTCCTGGACTGGATCTAATAATGGAGAGGAAAAAACTCACAAAGACAGTATTGGAACATATGGAAATTTGGTGTATAGACTATAAACTTGGTGTCAATGTTAAATTTCTTGAACTTGATCATTGTAATTATGATGGTAACATAAGTGAATATCTTTGTTTTTAGAAAATGTACATGAAAGTGTTATGTGTTCAAAGAGCATGTTGACTACAACCCACTCTAAAATGTTTAGAAACTATAGATTAAATGTTGACAAATAGATAGATAGATGGAATGATAGAATGATAAAGCAAATGTGGCAAAAGGTTAAAATTTGTAGATCTGGGTATCAGGATGGAAGGTATGTTGTTCTCTTTCTGGGCTTTGTAATATCTTTGCAAAAGTTTGAAAATATCTCAAAAAAACTTTTAGGAAAAAATAAAAACACATAAAGGGCTCAGGAAGTCTTCTTCCCAATTGTTCCTTCTTTTTAAATATTTCAATTGCATGTCAATTCCCTTAAAACCTCTCTCCTACTCTCCAAACTTGTTAAAAAATACTCTTTCAAATTGGTCTGGGCTGACACTTACCTTTCTTTCTCCTCCATCTATCCCTTTTTCTTCTCCTGTTTCTTATTTCTGGAAATAAGTCAACTCTTCTTGCCACTCTCTCTATTACTTTAACTCTGCCCAATAAAGTCTCAGGAGGGAAGTAGATTAAGATACAATCCCCCTTATTGAGTGTGGGTGGGAGAGAAAATACAAATACTCATATATTAATAATTTTTCCTGTCATATTTAAATTGATAGGGTTAAAGATTCCGTAGTTAGTGGGGATATATAAACTTCAAAAAAGTTTCTTTAGCCAAATTCCAACCACTTTTCTAGGGAATCAGAACTAACAGTAGATCTCAAAATTAATAGATTCGAATCCAGTTCCTTCCTTTTTCCCCAGATTACTCTTCTGAGTTGGTACTACAGAAGGGATGACTGCAGGGAAGTGAATGAGAAAGCGTGGTCCACCCCATCTATAACTAACATAAAGCTATGCACAACTATCCTTGACAGTAAAGAACAAAATGAAAAACACAATGACCAAGGCATGGGAAGAATTACCTTCAGACCCATTCAAAGATGTCCTAATTCCACCTTTTTTGTTAAACCTTCCATCAGCTGAACTTCATAATGCAGCTGGTTTCTAGCCTATGTATAAATTGGAAAAGAAAGGACTTTAAATATACAGCCTGGAGATAATGCACAATAGATTATATGAAGTCTATCATATACGTGCATGTGTGTGTGTGTCTAGGTTTATTTGCTACTGGAATATGTAAGATCCCCCCTTATAGTCTTTACTCAGCAAATAATTTGGGTAATACATTTTTAAAAAAGATTTATTTAATTTATTTATTTATTCCCTCCTTGTGCTCGCTGTGTCCCTTTGTTCTGCGTTTTTCTGTGTCTGCTTGTCTCCCTTTGTTGCCGGGCCATTAGCTCTCCATGCCACGCGGGCCAGCTTGCCTTCACCAGGAGTCCCCAGGAATCGAACCCCGGGGCATTCCATATGGTAGGCGGGAGCCCAACCACTTGAGCCACATCTGCTTCCCAGGTAATACATTTTTTACTTTTTCACTCCTCCATTTCCTTCTGTGCCTGGAACAGTGAAGATGCATGGCAAACATTTGTTTTCGGACAACTAAACGTAAGGGATAAAGACATCTGAATTGGAGTTTCTTCAAGTGTTAAGCTGTTCATTGCTTCTAGTAAGTGCTGAATTTAGAAGAGTCCATCTCACACAAAGGAAAAGGATCAAACTCAGGATTTGAATTGAATGTGCTCTGAAACACTCATTCTCATTATGAAGTACATCCTTTCAAATTGTCTAAATGGGAACTTGAATGGCTCTCCCCTGAATTAAGATGTGGTCCCTTGTGCTGGGCGGCAGGCATGTGTGCACTGAAAAACAGCCTTGCTTGGTTGCTACTTGGCACATGTCCTGTAACTGTTTCATTTCAGAGAGCTCAACTGTTTTCATTTCCCTATACACGATGCTCTTGTCTTTTGTGGTGTGTATGTGTGCCTTTAAATTACAGGCATTGCCATAGCTGCTGCTGATGATTTGTGCTTGCCATAAAGAAAAAAGAATTGAGTTAGGAATACCCTTTGTGTATACTATTTTTAGTTGCATAAGACAAAGCCAAATTGTTCCTATGCATCTGAGAAATGCCAGTGTGAGGTGGTGGGCATTAGTTGTTGAGAGCCCCTCTTTTCAAGGTTTCCCTTGGGTCAGCTGGCCTTAGTTGACTTCCAGGCATTTTGTCTTATTATGTGCTGTTGTGCAGCCACCTGATCTCTGCTCTCTTCATCTTTCTGTCATTAATGATTCTGGCAGCTTTTTGGCTTGAAACTGAACCCTTCTGACAAGTCTACAAAGATGAGAATCTAGCCAAGGGGCTCTTTCGTCAATTAAAATATTTTATCCCACAATTGCCATTAGGGGTTTTCCAGGACTCAAGAGGTTCTCACTCTGCTCTCTGGTTTCCAAGAACGAAGAGCAAAAATGTTAGAGCTTCTCAAGTCATTCCTTCAAACACAGGAAAGGCAAAATATTACACTCTCACATTAAACGACTTGCCCAGAAAGTAGAAAAACATACAAGAAAGGCATTTCCCCCATTTTCTCCACTAGCAATTGTCTAGTGACTTGGGATTATCTAGACAGCTAAAGCAAATAAATCTGACCTAAGACACCACTTTGGCATCTGAGTTGTCCAAATTGGCTGTCTAATGAAGCTGCTAATTCGGAAAGATCCTAATTCACAGGAAAATCGTAGAAATCCCTGCTTCAGCTGTTGAAAGCTGGCCTCAAGTTCCTTAATATGGTATTATATGATGAAAACACAGACATGTTTCTTAATTACAATATGCTTAGTATTATGTAGCAGTGAGTACATGACTGAAGTTCAATGGAAGCCTGAAATGATTCCCCAGGGCTCTTTGTAGCCCATTTCACAATGAACTATTTAGTATAAAACACTAAGCCTTGTACCAATTGTCATTTTAAAAAATTATTTGTCTTATTCAGGGCAGATTTCCCTTTCTGAGATAATTTCAGAATTTTAATAAACTGTAATCTGGAAACTCTCAGGAATTTCATCATGTTCTTCTGCAAAGAAGACACAGAGATGAACCTAGAGTTGAGACTGTATTATGTCCCCAAAACCCAAAGTCCAAGAGCCAGATTCCTCAGAGCCAGATCAGTTGGTTTACAATGTCATAAGATCGCTGGCACGGATTTGTAATCACTTCTGTTTTTCATGGACTTTGCAAATTTTGTATGTCTTAAGATTATGAATGCAGGTAGGTATAAAGGTTGAAACTCCAGCAAATACTAGCAAAATAAATAACTTTACCAAAAACGCAATCTTTCACTTAACGAACATCTCTGGATAGGGATTAATATTTATCTCTAGCAAGTTGGGGAAACTATAGTCTTGCTGTCTGATTGGTTTAATTTACTAAATTGCTACACAAACTTTCAGGTTTGTAATCTGAAACTCACCAGTGAAAAACAACAGAAACCATAGAAGAGCCAGCTCAGATGAACGTGATGGAAGCGAACTGGATTATCTTGGACTGGGAGATATTTTAGAGCTGAATGTTGCTCTAGGTTCTCCTCAAACCTTTTGTTCCACAATTTATCAGAATTCTTAATCTCAGAGAACTCCAAAGTAAGGTCTAGTTGTACAGAGATAGCCAAAACAATAGGATAACACGAAAGTCAGAAAGAGGGTGTATCATGAAAACGTAGGAAGTTATAATATGCAGGATGCACTTTTGCCTTAAAATGATGCAAAAAGGAAAATGAAGAGTTCTGGTTTTCAAATTTAATTACTACAGAACCAAATTTCATTGATGATGTTAGAGATTCATTTGCCAGAGTGACTCTTTAACATATTCTTTTAGTTTTGCCTATCCAAGGACACTCTTAGCACAACCATTTCCTGTCTAAATTAAAACAAAGAGCAACAGATGAACAATAGTGACTTAGTGATGCTCATGGCATGAGTAGTCAGCTTCTCACAGGCCAGGTAACCAAAACACCACTAACAACTTCCTATTCAGGTAAGAGTTCATGTATTATTATTTTTCTTTCAATTCAAAAATATAGACAGTAAACCCAGAAAATGTCGCTGCCTATGTGGAGCTTATATTCCAGGGGTGAAGGAAGTCATTAGTCAAATAATTTGTAGTTGTAAAAAGATCTTCACAGGAGAGACCCATGAAACCACAAGGTCTTCCATCCAGGAATTTGACCTAATCAGGAAACTAAGAAGGATTCTCTGAGGAAGCAGTGATGGAGCTGAGGTCTGAAGAATGAGGAAGGGAAAGGAGTGAATTAAGCAAATATGGAAGTAATGTTTGAGGCATATGGGACTATATTAGAAAGGAAGACCTGTGTCAGAGGGTGAGATAAGAGTAAGGGGTCTGTCAGGGTGGGGGGTTGGACCTCCCATGTGTCTGCACTGCACACAGTGAGGGGAGGAGACACCATGTGAGATGGTAGAGGACAAAGAGGAGAACAGTGTGGGATGATGGAGAGGGAAGGGGAGAATGGTTTGAGATGATGGTGAGGAGAAGAATGGTTTGAGGTGAAGGAGAGTGAAGAAAAAGATGGTGTGAAGTGATGGAGAGTTATGGGATGAACTAAGAGTGGTGATGGAGAGCATGGTTTAGGATGGTGTGATGACAGAGGGTGGGTCAAAGGATGGTTTGAGGTGATGGAGAATGAAGGGAAGGGCAGTGTGCGATGAGAGAGAGTGAAGGGATGAATGCAGTGAGTTGATGAAGACTGAGGGGAAGTACGGTGTGAGATAATGGAGAACAACAGTAAGGGTCGTGGGAAATGAGAGAGGGGAAGAGGATGTTGTAAGATGACTGAGATCAAGAGGAAGGACGTGTGAGATGAGAGTGAGTGGATGGACAATGTGAGATGATGTAGAGTGAGGGAAAGGACTGTGTGTGGTGATAAATGGTGAGGAGAAGGATGGTGTGAGGTGATGGAGGGTGAGAAGAAGGGTGATGTGAGGTGATAGAGGGCAAGGGAAGTACAGTGTGATGTGATGAGGAGAAAGGAAGAACAGTGTGAGGTGATGATAAATGGGGGAAGGACAATGTGAAATGATGGAGTGTTAGGGGAAGGACAGTGTGACGTGGTGAGGAGAGAGAGGAAGGACGGGGTGAGCTGATGATAAGGAAGGGGACGGATGGTGTGAGCTGATGGAGGGATGGGAGACAGATGGTGTGAGGTGATGGAGGGCAAGTGGAAGGATGGTGTGAAGTGATGAGGAGAGAGAAGGACTCTGTGAAGTGATGGAGGATGAGGGGAAGGACAATGTGAGATGAAGGAGAATAAGGGGAAGAACAGTGTGAGATGATTCTGGAGAAACGGTAGTAGTCGAACCATACCATGGTGTTGTAGATCATATTGGCAACACATTTTCCTAAGGGCATGTGAAAGACCTGGGCGTATCTTAAGTAGAAGGTTGATAAGTCTGGGCTTCTCCCAGCTGCAGGTGGATTACAAGTGGAATGGACAAAGATGGAGCAGGCAGATCAGGTTGGGGGTGTTTGAAGTGGCCCAGAAGAAAGACATTGTTGGCCTGGTCCAGTGAGGTCGTGATGTGGATAGAGAAAATTCAGCTCGATGATGTCATGGAAATAGGCATGAGGATGTGGTAAGAGTCTAAGATGACTCCAGGGCAACTCGCCTGCACCTTGCCTTACTGGTGTGCCACTCACTGGGATAAAGAACTGGGCCACCCCCAAGCTTTCAGGGGAAAGTCCAGATTTCCATTTTGGACATGATGAAATTGAGATGCCCTGCATGATCTCAGGGGAACGTCAAGCAGGCCATGGGGTATACATCAGAGGACAGGCCAGGGATATGCATTTATGAGTCACATAACATGCTGAAAGTTAAGCATAAGCAAATTGCTATTACTAATGTCTCTATTTACAAATACAATACTGGGAACAAAATTTAAAGTGACAAAAACATCTGGATAGTTCTAACTATTATCAATCACTTTTTTTTTATTTTTTTATTATGGGTAAAAATCAAAATTCTCACAATACATACAAACATTTGTAAAATGATATATAAATATATATGCATATATGTGTATTTGCTTACAAAAATGTTATTTATATATATATATATA
>JAKSZT010054399.1:15387668-15412882 GCA_026826555.1 Tolypeutes matacus
AATGGCCATCCCAGGGAATGGAGAGGGCCTGCATCTGCAGGCAGGATCATCCCACCCACCATATCCATGGGATATAAGCCCTCTCTCACTTGGAGTTGGATGGACATCACCATCCCAGTCGCCTCTGGATTGGGGGAAGAACTATCAATCACTTTTTAACACTCTTTCCTCCCTTCGTCTCTGCCCTCCAGGCTTGACTACAAGACTTCATTACAATTCGCCCAGGCCCTATGTCTTAAACTGAAATTCCTTTGGGAAATCTATTTGACTCTGGATTTCACACAGAAAAATTATTTTCTTGGCTCTGGTTAGGACAATTAGGGTTCTTCAGGTCAGCAAAAGTTATGATATGTTGATCTCTTCTACAGCCTGTTGCTAAACTAATTCCCCCCAAGAACTTGATCTATACTATACTCCGATGACTTCTCTTACCTCCTACAGTACTGGTAGAGGCTGAACAAGAAAAAATTACTAAAAGGGAGGCAGTCCTTTATGGGATAGCATAAAAACCTAGTAATTTTCTTTATCCTATAAAATGATAGTTTTCTAGTCTCTTGCCTAACTCTTCCAACTTTTCTTAAACATTCTTTCCTTCTTTACTAGCCAATAACTTAAATTAATGTTATATATTATATATTTAACATTGAAAAATCAGAGGATCAAAGACTTTCACAGGCTGTACTCTGGAAAGAGTTTGGCATTTTGAAATCTGTGTTTACCAGGTAATAGTTTTTTAGAAGGCACCTTTTAAAAAGGTTTTTTAGAAGAAAAAAACGTTTTTCAAAAGCTTTCAGATAAACAAAGCTATGATTTAACTATTGATGACTATCTTTTTGATCAATCTGAATTTCAAAATACATTTTACTGATCTACTCAAAGGCAGTGGGTAGTTACAGAAAGAACTTAACTATCAGAAGTTCTGGTTCTAGTCTAGTTCTTCTTCTTTCTTCATTTATGACCTTGGGGAAGTCACTTAATCTCTTTGAACCTCAGTTTCTTCATCTATCAAATGGGAATACCTGATTTTTACAGGATGGTAAAATATCTACATAGCTATATAAACTCTCTTAGGTTTATAACTGCATGAATATAAGATATTATTATTGCTAAAACTTCCAAAGAAACTTTTCCAGTACCATTCTTCTTGAAATATTTATTTCTTCTTGAAAGGATCTAGGTAAAATCCCTTTTTAATGAGCACTCTTTCTTCTGGCTAGAAGGACAAACACAAGTACAGTGGGAGGACCTGAACAGCTTTCATAACACAATATAATTGAAAGGCTATAGTCTGTGGGGTCAAGAAGATAGGCATGTACACATGCTCACAGGCTGTGTATCCTTGAACAAGTTATTTGACCTCTCTGAGCCACACTTGGTTTCCAGCAACCTAATCTAATAAGGCCTTAGTAATAGGGATAAGACCCACAGCAAAGTGCCTGCGTACAGCAGGCTTTCCACTAATGTCAATGTCTTTTTCCTTCC
The DNA here is from genome assembly GCA_026826555.1 of Tolypeutes matacus. NCBI lineage: Eukaryota > Metazoa > Chordata > Mammalia > Cingulata > Chlamyphoridae > Tolypeutes > Tolypeutes matacus. The sequence continues at coordinate 15,389,151 of JAKSZT010054399.1, forward strand.
CCCTGTTCTTCCCCCAAGTCCCTTCTAACTCCTGTGAGTTCTCCCCCTGCAGAGAGAGCTGTTTCACAATGCTGATGGCTGTGGACATGGTAAGCAAACCTTGGCGGGCCCTGCTGAAGTGTAAGCATTCTGACAGCTAACCACGATTTCTACACTCTTGCCTCGAAATGCTCTTGGGGAGTTCACTCAACCTGAAAGCCTCCCAAGGCCATTCCAGATGGTGAAAACAAGAAACATTAGTCATGTTTCATAAAATAGTTTTGAACTCCCAGAAATAGTCCGTCCTTTCAGCTCACCCTCCTCCTTGGCAATGCCAGCAGACCCACATGGCTGGGGAGTGACCTTTGCAACCCCCCCCCCCCACCGAGGCCCAGGCCTACAGCATGGTGGAATGATTGCGCCGAGTCCTACCTGCCTTGCCCTCCTTTCCCTTCTTGTCTCTGGGAGGCTCTGTCTTTTCTCCTGGAAACCTTCTCCAGACAGTGTGAACAAGAGACCCCAACCATGAAGCACCTTCTCCGCAGTTGTGCTGGCTTAAATCTTGGCTCTTGATGGCTCTTACTCAATGCAAATCGGTATGACCGCATGGGCAGGTCGGTTATTTTTGGAAGGACACTGCTGTTTTCTTTGGAGAAAGCTCACCAGGGTAGGAGTGACACTTTTTCCCTTTTCTTAAAGACAATTTCTTTGGGGCAATTTGGCCATAGCCAAGTTTTGAGATGATTTTAAGTGTCAGCACATGAACCATAAATCCATCTTTCCCAAGAGGGATAGATAAACGAGTCAGCTTTGAGGAAGCTAAAGGAAGCTCTCAGCACCTCCAGAGACGTTGAGTTTCCCTCGTTCATTTACTAGGAGATGCAGGACCAAAGAAGACCTGGACATTGCAGCTGTCCTGGTAGGTGGGATACAAGCCTGAGCTCCCCTCCTTTCCCCAATAATGTGCTTTGATGACAGACCTTTCCGTAGAAGCATGAACCAGGAGGACATTCTTCCAATAGTCCATCCATTTCACTGTCATTGTTATCTATTGGCCTCAACATTCTATCTGCTCATTAATAAAATTGAAAGCTGCATTATCAGTGTTATCAGATTGTGGTTTGTCTTTATGCCATCAGAGTGGAACTCCAAATATTTTAGTATCAGAAAAAAAATTTTAAATAACAGACTTGTAGGTTGCCACTGAAGTCCTCCTGCCCCCGTCTCACTGCACAGGGCTCCAATTTGATATAAAGTGTTTTTCTATGCCCCATCGGCATCCCTCAAAATCAGTCTTGATTGATTTATTGCCGTCTTCTTCCTGCACATAGAAAAGCACCCACACAAAGGCTTTCCCTACAGTTGACACTGTGAAATAAAAATGAATAAGAGGGGTCGGACGTGGCTCAACTGGTTGGGCGTCCGTCTCCCATATGGAGGGACCCGGGTTCGATCTCTGGGACCTCCCGGTTAAAAAAAAAAAAAATGAATAAGATGTGAGAAATTAAAAAAAAAAAAAAAAAGATACGTACACGAAGGTATAGGAGTTAACACTTTTTCAGGCAGCTGTAGCTAAATTAAATAATGGATGCTTTACCCTTGGAGATGGCAGGCATACTGCTCTCAGGTGCTTTAGCACTCATACGTCATTCAAACTTCTCAGGAGGCTGCTTAAACTTATTATTTGCCGCTCAAAAATCCTCCAGAAACTATTAGTTTATATTAAATGTAAAGCCACTAAATTCTTTCCTAATGACAGAGTCATTCAAAGTGGCTAGTTTGAAAGATGTATGACTAATGTTACACTTGGGAGGACTTTTAGAGAAACTGGACCTGAACGATGCCTTCTGTAAGTGCACTTATCAACCCCTTAACAGGAGTTGTCTTGGGGGCCATTGGGAAAGAAAGTTACACCCGTGGAAGGCAATGATTTCATTCTCCCTCCTGCTCCAGAAATCTTAACAGCACAACCAGGACTAGCTCTACTTCTGAAGTGTGGCAGTTTAAGGCTGTCAATCAAAGTAGGCAACGACAAGAGTCTATTTACAAACCACCTTTCTTCCCCCAAACATTTGGCAATTGCATAGAAATTATTTCAGCCACTTCTGAAATATATTTTTCCTTCACAAGGCTTGAAAATTCTGGAAGAAACTATTGCTTCCAATATACACCAAATGGGAAGCGGATGCAGGGTATGTTTTTGCCTGTGGAATGGATTATGCTTTTATAAGCACTTTTGTGCAAATGTTCCTATCTGAATTGCCCAAAGAGCAGAGCAAAGTATTGCTATGTTAGAGGTGAGAAAACTGAGGCCCTGAAGGACGGCATTCATCCGTCTCCATCTCTGAACTCGGTGCATGCTCAGCCTCAGAGATGCGTTGACACTTTGGTAGCTTGCAATTTCACAGGGAAAGTTTGAGTTTTCCTAGGCAGCCCTGTGCATCCTCTTGCATGAGAAAAGCCTCTTCCTTCTCAATATTTAGGTGTTGCAGATAAGTTACAGAGAGAGCAGCAGCAGATGGAAGAGGTCTTTCCTCTTTGATCCAGGTCATAAGGTAGCCGCTTTAACCCCATCTGCCTGCTTGCTCTTCTGAGAACGGGGAAATGAGTGAAGATATTTTGACATCCCACCTTCCCTTGGTGACAATAATAACCATTACTAGCATTCCTACATCCTCACGACACTCCAATGAGATGGACGACTGTTAGGTAGGTTCTATTAGAAATGAAAAAAAGTGAATCACAGGAAGGTTAGGTGGGTCACGTGGCATGTGCCTGACAGACCACATGGCTTCAGAGCACGCATTCGTGGCCGCTGCCTCTCCCTCTGCAGAGCCACTTCACTGAGCAGGCTGCTTTCACACGCAGTTGAAATGCTCCACCCATGAAATGATGAGAGCATGCTCTCTTCATCCTCCCCACCATATCCTCATTCTTTGTACAAACAAAGAGGTGGCTAATTTTCACCTCTCTCTCTTAGGGCTTTCTACCCTGGGAAAAATGTGTGCATTTGTGTGCACATAAAACCTCAAGCAGATGGGTCTCAGTCAAGAGGTAAAAGTGTAAAGATCTGGTATCCACATAAGTTTGCGGATTATTCTCCTTTGTGGGACGTTTCAACTCTGGTCTAATCATAGCAGAGGTAGGGGCAGGCAGAGCTGTGGGGCCATCGGAGGGCTCCTTCTCCTCCTCCTGCTACCTTACCTGGCCAACACCAACTCACCCTTTGGGTCTCAGCTCAAATGTCTGTTCATCTCTTCCTCTAGATAAACTTCCAGACTCCTGAGATCAGTCAACCAACCCCTTCCCCTCTCCCCAGTCACAAGGCAACAGCATACCAGACTGTTGAAAACAAAGATAAGTGGAGAAAAGTGTGAGACGTTCAGAGATACGTAGGGAACGAGGGGACTAGAAGACACTCATTGTCATGAGCCTGGAGCCTGCCACAATATCTAGTGCCGAAAATATTGGGGATTGGATGGAGGCACGGACAAATGTGAATAAAGCCTCCAACTCCTATCACACAAAACTTTGATATATCAAGAGCCTGTTTTTTTTGTTTGTTTGTTTCTGTTTTTGTTTTTATCCCCTGTGTTAATTTCTGGCCAGAAAACTGAAGGGTGGAGATTGCATAACATGGAAGTCAGCTGGTCCACCAGGTCCTTCTGGATTCAAGTAGAAATGGCTAAGCCTCTTCCCACATCCTGTGGGAAGTCCAGGGCTCTACCCAAGATTTCTGCAAACTCCCCAGGGGGAACATTCCCATGGTCACCCCTCGTTCCAATTTCCCGTTCCTGAAACCTCTTGATCTAACTCACAGCATGACTGCTGAGGCTGCTTCCTTCTTTCTGCTCTATGTCAACCCCAATCTGGACCACATCCCCTTTCTTGATTTCTCCCAACTCCACTCACAAATCCCCTGGGTTTATAAGAGACCTTCAGTCAAAATTCAGAAAGATGGGACTGGACTGCCATACAACACAGCACAGAAGATGACAACAACCAGGATGCATCTGGAAAAAATACCTTGGCCAAAAAGGGGTGGACATTAAATACAAAAGCATTTTTATGGCTAGGAGATCTCAAAGTGAGTTGGGAGGTCTTTCCAGAGGTTACACTTATTCAGGTCTCAGCAGGATCTCACTGACTGCCACAGTAAACAATGCCTCAAGCAGGAGTGCTCCCGAGGGCTCTAGAGACATCCTGATACTTTAGGCAAGACATACAGCCCCATGAAATTAGCATCCCGTCCGCGGACCTTACCTTGGAATATGTGATAACCTATTTCCCCAATGAAACAGAGTTAGACTCATTTGTAATTTCCCTACACATGATCCTTCTAGCCCTTTTTAAAAAATTTGAACCGATAATTAGCACTATGCCCATTAAATATATGTTCGAGAGATTTAAGTCTTCCTTCTGTTCATACTCAGGTTGAGCCCTGAATCACAGCAGAGTTGCTCCCAACACCTACTCTCCAGTTCATTGGACTTGCCCAGGGCAACTAAGACAATGATGATGATAGACAACCCCCATTCCCCAAAACAAAGAGAATCTACAACTGCAAGCAAAACAGTTCCTTCCATCTGCCCCATAAGATCTAAGTCCCCTCTCATTCTGAGGCAGAGGACATCACCACCCCAAAATCCTCAAGACTGAGGAATGAACAAACATAACCTGGGAATACAAGATGGACCAAAGTAGACTTATTATTACTGTAGTAACAGAAGAACTTGTAACATTGATATAAAGATAGTGGTGACCACAATGGACTGAAATAGACATCATTATTCTATTATAGACTTATTATTATTCTAGCAATGGAAGAACTTGTAACACTGATATAAAGGCAGTGGCCACCAGAGGTTCTGAGGGGATCGAGAGGGAAGAATAGGTGTAACATGGGGCATTTTGGGGACACTGCAATTGTTCTGCATGACATTGCAATGATGGATACAGGCCATAATACATTTTGTCAAAGCCTATAAAATTGTGCAGGGCAGAGTTTAAACTATAATATAAATGGTTAGTAGTAATGCTTCAATATGTGTTCATCAATTGTAACAAATGTACCACATTAATGTAAACATGTTATTAATAGGTGAAAATGGTGACCACCAGGCTTTACTCCTTGAAGGACAAGATTCATAGTTACTTGCATCTTCACTGAGGGCTTGACACACTGGTCTGTCCTCCTCTATTAGGCACCGCCTATGCTCTCAAGTGACTCCCGACCCTCTGTTTGAGAACATAGTGGGCCTCCCCAGGATGGGAGTCCAACACCTGGCTCATTATGGGTCTCTACCCACTGATGCAACACACTATACCAAAATGATCACTCACACGTTCCCTAGAAGCCTGCCCCAGGTGCGCCCTGGCCCAAATGCCCCCCATCCAGTACCCTAAACCAGTAACCCTTTCTTATCATATTGCCAAATGAGCATTCCCAACATTGTAATTTCAACCCGCCAATCCCCTGTGTTCACCTGCTCCTTCCCCCAGCCCTTCCCCCAATTCCATGGACCATTTAACCCACCCTTCCCACCCTGCCCCCCTGTCAAACTTGCACCACTCAACCCAATATTATCACTATACCCGTCATGTCCCTTTACTGCACAACTACATGCTTCCACCTTGTCATGGATTTCGTCCATATGGGCATTGGCTCACAACCTCTTCGAGCTTCCTATTTCCTGTAAACCATCCCTGAGGTAGAGCTTATGCATATCTCAACAGGATCTCAATGACAGCCAAAGTAGATATGACCCCAAATAGTGAAGCTCCTCAGGGATATGGAAGCATCCAGACACTATAGTCAGGGCAGACAGCTCAGGAATTTGGTCCCATCCCAGTGGGCCATAATCTAGTATTTATGCTCCCCAGTGTGACTGAGTTAGACTCACCAGTGGTTTCCCTGTGCATGGCTCTTCTGTCCTTCTATTTGAACCTATAATTAGTACTAGAGTTGCTAGGTATACATCCAAGAAACTGAAATCTTTGGGCTGTCCATGTGCCAGCTGAGCCTTGAATCTCAATGGAGTTGTAACACCTACTGCCCAGTTCAATGGACTCACCCAGGACAACTGACGGGGAGGAGACGATGGACAAACAACATACCAAGCAACCTAGAGTGCTTACAACTGCAAGCAAGAGAGTCCCATCCATCAGATGTATGGGATCGCAACCCCCCTCAGTTGATGGTGGAGTGGGCATCACCATCCCAGAGTCCTCAGTATTGGGAAATGAGCTATGGACTGAAATAAACTTACTAGTATTCTACTATAGACTTATTGTGATTCTAGCAATGGAAGAAATACCATTGTTGTGGAGGCAATGACCCATGGATGTTCTGGGGTTAGGGAGAGGGAAAAACAGGTGTAATAGGGGGGCATTTTTGGGACTTGGGAATGATCCTGAATGATATTACAACAACAGATACAGGCCATTATGTATCTGGCCATAACCTACAGAGTCGAATGGGAGAGAGTATAAACTACAATGTAAACTATAATCCATACTTAGAGGCGATGCTCCAAAATGTGTTTATCAATTGCAATGAATGTACCACACTGATGAAAGATGTTGCTAATGTGGGAAAATGTGGGAGGTTTGGGGAGCGGAGCATATGAGAATCCCGTATATATTCTCTGACACATTTATGTAACTGAAGCATCTTTTAAAAAATAAAAAAGTGAAAAAAAAATAGGAGAAAATGTTGGAGGGGTGTAGGAGGTGGGGTATGTGGGAATCCCCTTCAATGGAACTTATCTGTAATATAAAACTTCTTTAAAAATACGATTTATTACATGAAAAGATTTTTTTTAAAAAGAAGATGACTTAAGATGAACAATTAGGCACCACCCTTCCATACTTGCTCCAGTGAGTTTCTCATTGGCCACCTTTCCCTCTATTGTCTTCTGGTCTCCAACATAGGAGAGTAATCTCTTTCTACATTTGCTCCCTTTTCTCCTTTGTGTGTGGCTGTGGTTGCTGTGGCTCTCCACCTGAGTTCTCCTGTTCTCCCTAATTCAAACCTGTTTCTCAAGCTCTTTGTCATTTCCCAACCTGCATCTGCCAGGCCCCATCTTCATAAACAAACCTGCCCATTTAGAAATATGCCCTAGCCAAGATAGTTTTCTCCAAGAGAGAAATTCCACAGTCAGTTCTTAAAACAACTCTTCTCCCCCAACTTTTCCAAGGAGGGGTTATAATGACCCTGGTGGAGAGGGAGGAGGGCGAGTAAGAGGAGAGGGGGTGATGGATGCAAGATGAGATGTGGCTCATTGTGGACTGACAAATTGCTGAAATGGTAGATGCTAGACCAGGTAGAGACAAAGCTGCCCTTCAGTTTGGGTCATAAAATATCATTAAGCACTCATAGGTGATGGGTTTAAAATGCAACAACGATCTCGCCGGTCCTCCAGCCCTCCCTTGTAGGATTGCATGGGGGCAGGCACCATGCAAGCCCAGGTGATGGGGCTGTAAGACCTGGGCCATGCTGGCGAAGCCCCAGCATCCTCATCTGTGCTTCAAAGATGGATTTGGGTGGAGGGAGGGAAAGAGGAGGGGTGGCAAAATTTAGGGGCCATCAGAGCCATGGGCTTCTCCCCTTTGCACTGGCCTCTTCTGTTACCATCTTATCACACATAAAGGTGTACAGAGATCCTAGGATCCAAGCCTCTACATCCAAGTCACCTCCATGTTCTATCCCATCCCATAAGTATTCACATAGTTCACATTGCACCAGTCTCTGTCGATCGCTATTGGGGATGGAATCATGAATGCCACAAAAGACATGTTCAAGTCCTAACCCCGGCCCTGTGCGTGTGAACACATCCGTAAAGAGGACCTTTGAAGATGTTATTATTAGTTAAGATGGGGCCAAGCTGAATGGGGGCAGACCTTAATACAACATGGCTGAAGTCCTTATAAGCAAAGGAAATTAGATATTTTTACAAAGAAAGTAAAGGACGGATGTAGAGAAAGGGAGCTGGCCATAAGGTACAAGATCACCATCACCAGAATGCTACAAGCTTTGGAGAAAGCAAGGCCTTACTGGTGCCATGATTTTGGGCTTCTAGCCTCTGAAACCATGAGACAATAACTCCTTGTTGTTTAAGCCCACCAGTGTGTGGTATTTGTTGTACAAGCCCTGGTAAACTAAGACAATGGCCTACCTTACATCCAAAATCCCTCTCTTTTCCTTCATTACAGAATCCTGTTTTTATTTGGTATCCACCTCTCCCTGGGGTAGATCCTGACTAGTCTTGCCCCATGGTGATTTCCTGTAGCAGTTTGATATTCCAAAAATAGATGTGGGATTATGTTTGTAAACTGGTCTGTTCCTCTGGGCATATTGTATTAGATTCAGAGGTTTCACTTTTACTTGCTTAAATTAAGATTGGGGTTTTGATTCGGCCACATCAGTAGGATGTTTAGTCTCTGCCTCCTTGGTGGGAGGATACTCACACAAAAGTAAATACACAGAAGCAGATAAGAAGAAGAGAGACAGCTCATTGGACAGGATCCTAAGCACCAGGAAGAGAGATGAGCCTGATGGTTTTCAGCAGACCTTGTGAAGAGAACAGAGCAGCTGAGCCCAGAAAGAAACGAGCCCTGGGAAGAGAGATGAGCCTTATTCCAGCCTACAGCTGAGATCAGAAGAATCTGGGACCACAGAGCCTTAAGAGGAAAGAGGAAGACTGAACCCTTGCAGATGTCACCCGCCATCTTGCATCACGTGGCAACAGACTCTGGGTGAGAAAGTACCTCCTATGGTACCTTGAGTTGGACTCTTTAGGTCCTTGTGACTGTAAGCTTCTACCCCAAATAAATACCCTTTATAAAAGCCAACATATTTCTGGTATTTTGCATCAGCACCCCTTTGGCTGACTAATACATTTCCCCATTCCCCACAAGAGGGATTGGTAAATGAAGGGAAACTGCAGAGGGGACATCTTTGAAATTCTTCCTTTCTCCTTGGGTCAAGATTGGGTTTGGATGGGGTGCTGGGCCATAAAGCATCTCACAGCCAGCCTGTGTGTGGCTGGACAGACAGGTGCAGAAAATCTGGATTCCCAATGACATTGTTGAGCTGCCATTATGCAAGATAATAAATTATTTTATTGTTGAAGTCAGTTTGAGCCAGTGATTTATCACTGAAAACAACTTAACTAATACACCCAGATCACACGAAATCTCTTTGCAAAGCTTGTGTTAGATTATGCCAGTGTTCTTACCAGGAGCAGTGAGAGCTTTTTGGAATCATCACAGTAATCGTTGGGGTGGGAGTGGGGGCACTCAGTATTTAATGGGTGAGAGCTAGGGATGTTCCATGTTCCATGATGTGATTTCACAAAATAATTATCTCACATTCTGCAACACTCTAGATTGTCCTAATGTACAGTCTTGTGGGTGAGAAGCCTGTTTATCATTTTATTTATGCCTGGAATCCAACTCCACTCTACATATAAACACGAAGTATTTTTGCACAGGCTTAATATATAAATCAAGGGACTTTTTTTTTTCTTTTATTGTTTGGAACTCTAATTAGACTTGGGCACTGATTTTGGAAATGTAACTCACACAATTGCAAAGCTCTTCATTGTGGTTAAGCCCCAGACACAATCTACTCGTATGTGTTAGCATTTGCACTGTGGCATTTCCAACAGTTCTCTACATAAATCCACCCATCTGACTTCTTCACTGTTTCCTGATACAGACCTACCTGAGAGTTTATTAACTGAAATACACATTATAATTAGATCATTATATTGACTTTTTAAAACATGTTTGTAGGTAGGTTATATTATTGACAAAATTCTTCCATTGGTTGTTACAGAGTAATTTATTTTATAAGGAGATGACTGCGGTGATGGCTTCATGGGTACACATATAAAATACATATAAAACTGATCAAATTGTACACTTAAAATAGTATCATTTGGTGCACTTCTATTATACTTCAATAAAGATGGACAGAACAGGGAGCTTAAGCCTGATAGAGTTGAAAGGAATTGACTGAAATAATCCATGAGGTCTTCTCCAAGTCCTAAAATTTCACATAACCACTTTATTACTGTATGAAGACTCTCAGGTCACAAACTACAAACAGGTAAGACCCTCCAGAGATTTATATATCCGTAGAGGTAACAGGTTGGACCCTTTCAGTTTAATCTTTTACTAAAGTATGGTACATGAGAAGACACTCAATAAATATTGTCTGACTCGGGAGACTCATCCTTCTGGTGTACCTAGTGCTACCAGACCATCCTTTTACTTTGCCAAAGATAATTTTGGGGAAAGCTGAATGGGAAAATCACCATCAGATCTTTCTCTCCACCCCACCCCCAAATCTGATCCCAATTATTTCATAAACTCTGTTACTATTCTGTTTAGTTGATTAATACTTAGCACTGCAGTAGACCCTGAGCCAGCAACAGTTTTTTCAAAGCAGTTTTATTGAGCTATATTCACAGACCATACAATCCATCCAAGGTTTATAATAAATGGCCCTCAGTTTAATCATAGAGTTGTGCATTCATCACCACAGTCAATTTTAGAACATTTTCATTATTCCAAAAAGAAAAACCTCATACCCATTATACTTCCCTATTGTTGACACTTAGCATTGGTGTGATACCTTTGTTACAACTGATGAAAGAATATTAAAACATTACTGTTAACTACAGCCCATAGCTTTCATTAGGTGCATTTTTTCCCATATACCACCCTATTACTAACAGCTGGTAATAGTGACATACATTTGTTCTAGTACATGAAAGAACATTCTTATATTTGTACTATTAACCACAGTCATCATTCATCACAGGGCTCACTATGTTATACGGTCCCATGCTTTATCCTCTAGCTTTCCTTCTAGTGACATACACGACCCTAACTTTTCCCCTTTCAATCACAACCACACACATAATTCAGCACTCACACTAGTTTTTGAGAGACCATTACGTGTTTCTTTTCCAAGTTCCATGTTGAATGTCCTTATGTCGGAATCTGGGAATCAACCTTTGTGAGAATATTTGCAGCAGGGAAATGGGCAAATGCTACAGACCAGGGCTTTTGATTCCTGGAAAGTTGGTTGTTAGACATTCACCAGCACACCACTGCCTGGAACCATGAGCAGATACACTCTTCATTTAGATGTGCCCAGACATTGCATACTAAGGTATCTAAAGTAGCAGATTCTTAAGACCTTGGATAAAATATAGCTTTGTTCTGAATATTAGCAACTACTTCTCTGTTATCAGAAAAATGAAATACATACTGAGGCCTTGGCCTTTCCTAGGACTTGTTCAAAGATCTCTAGATGGTTGGTGGGTTCATGAATAGGTTGGTGAGAGGGAATTAAGATGGTGGCCAAATGTGCGTGTGCGTGTGTGTGTATGTATATGTTTGTGGGTGTGGAACCTGGCTGGGAATCAAAACTAACAAACTTTGGCTCCAACGAACAGTTCTGACATAAGTAGTATGATTGCTAGAAGGTTATTAGTGTTCTCTCACTGAATGGGGTTTGGCAATGGGCTTGTTTTCCATTGGCACGAGGGAAGTAAGAAAGGAACTGCCAAGTTTCTAGCCAACCAGATAATGACCAGCATGTTCCACCTGAACTCGGGACCTACACAGTCATTTCTGTTAATACCTTGAAGTCTCCAGTACTTAGTGGGAAGTGGATGAAAGGATTCACAGTTGGGGGACAGGTTGAGTGGCTGGGCTTTGAGCTCACAGAGAGAACCCAGAAGCAGCCCTGTGAGATGAGGTAAACCCACATGTAATGAGATTAGATGAATGTGCCTGGGGGTATAAACCACACTGACAAATACAAACACACATATCCGATCTCACCTCCCAATCCAGGGAGGAATGCATGAGAACTTTCCAGCACCTGGGCTGTGACCTGGATCCCACCCTCTTCCCCTTGCAGTCTTCTCTTCTCTCCCTTGTTTTTCTTGTCTTCTTTTTTTCTCTCTTTCTCTCTTTTCTCTCCCTTCTGTTTTACTGTCTCTTCACCTCCCTTGAGGACAGATTTATTCAGCACAAATACTTCCTGCCAAGCACAAGATGCCCTCTTGTTCTTTCCCCACTCCACATGAAAGCCCACTCCCGGGAAGTCATCTCAGGTCAGCCATCTCTCCCCTCCCCTTCTCTAGCCCAATCATGTTGGATCAGGAGAGATGTTCCTCTAACATACACTGTGTTTCAGAGACCTGGAACACTGGTGTGTAATTCATCTCCTGGAAGGATCTGAATTGCTCTACATCAGCCTGGTTGAGTTTTGCTTACTCTGCCTAACTGTGGAGTTGACATATTCCTATTGTGTGGAATTTTCTAGTTACTTTATGGATACAATCAACTGGCTCCAGACAGAATGAAGCACTCCTCTGAGTCTGATTTCTGTGAACTATGAGAGCATTGTCTTTTTTTCTGAGGGATAGGTTTGGAAGCAAAAGGGAAATGTGGCTATCAGGGAGTATGTTTCACTCAAGAGACATTAGAGGTATAAAAAGAGAGAAACACCCACAAAAAAAGAGAGTAAAAATCAATAAATAGGATTTGGATAATTTCTGCTTAGAAAAATTCCTTGGGAATAGAACTTAGAGACATCTCTTCAGACATCGTGTGTGCAGGCATGTTAGACAGCAACACAGGGAGACAAGGGATGGATCTGCTGATCGATGCAGGAAAAATTCACCTGTGTTTGCAATCCGTCCTGAACAGTGATGGAGGGGACGATGGATGGTTCTGAGAAGAAAGAACTGCTTGCCAAGTAAAGGGCTAGAAGTTCTCCATGTACTACCACTTGATAGCACACTCTCTCAGGTCTTTAGAACCTTTGGTTTTCATCCATAAAGGTCTTGAGATTTCTTTGAAGTTTTGGAGGAGTACATAAATTATTTGGCATGGACCTTGGAGGGAAATACCGTGTTATAGTGAAAAAACATAACCCCCAAATTGGCCATTTATTAGGCAAAAATAAAGTCTCAAAAAATTCCAAAAGTAAAACTCAAACCAGCTAGGTTTTTCTGTCATATATATATGAAATTTTTAGAAAAGTAAAATCATCATGTCTCTCATACAGATATAAAGTGAACACATCAGAGATTTTATTTGTATCATTAACCGATCGATGAGGGAACCATTAAGGTATTACTTATGACAGTTCAAAATAGAATTCAAACACACACACACACACACAAGACACACAGAGGCAATTAGGAATGTTGAAATGAATTTACCAATGCAAAATTGGTCAATATCCACAGGGCAATAATTAATTTCATCTCCCATGGGCACAATTCATTTGCATTTCTATGGTCAAGAATCACTTCCATAAATATGTATCTTCTTCAATTTACAAAGTTCTAAAATAGCTCAAAGACAATGAAAATCAGAGATAATTCAGAAGGGTTTACTATAAAGGACACTTTTGGGTCCATTTCGACCTTTTCAAAAATTTCCCAGTATGTGTGTGTGTGTGTGTGTGTGTGTATGTGTAATTTTAACTGGATTTATGTATCTGTGGATGAAAACTACCTATTGTTAGAGTAAGAAAGAACTCATCCTTTACTAACTCTTTTACTAATTTATTAATTTTGGTTTTATACATGTAAATACAAATAAATCCTGTTCATATAAATCAGTAGATAGTGTATTAGTTAGCCAAAGGGGTGCTGATGCAAAATACCAGAAATCGGTTGGTTTTTATAAAGGGTATTTATTTGAAGTAGAAATTTACAGTTACCAGGCCATAAGCATAAGTTTCTTTCTTCACCAAGTCTGTTGCCACGTGTTAGAGCATGACAGCTGCCGACATTTGCCAGGGTTCAGGCTTCTTGAGTTCCTCTCTTCCCGGTGCTTGCCTCTCTCTGAGCTCAGGCTTGTTTGTGCCACGAGGCCAGATGTAGACTATCAGGCAAATGGCATGCTTCTCTTCCCAGGGCCTTCTCTCTTTCCTCATGACCAAGCTACTTCCTGGGGCTCCAGCTCAAGACTGCATCACAACTCCAACTCAAAACAGTTCCAACACTGTCATCTGCCATGTCTTTCATCTTCGAGACCCCACCCACCAAGGAGTGGGGCTCAACGCCCTACTGACATGGCCTAGTCAACACCCTAATCATAACTTAATCATGCCCAGATGAACAGACCAGTTTACAAGCATAATCCAATATCTGTTTTTGGAAGTCATAACTATATCAAACTCCAAACTGCTACAGATAGTAAGCAAAGGATTTGTTGAAGCAATGTCACTCAATTCTTTGAACCACTTCTGAGTTATATGCCAAAAATCACATAATAATGAATAATCAAAAATTACCTTTTTAAAAAATGTTTTTGAGGTACTGGGGTTGGGGATTGAAACCTGGACCTCATATGTGGGAAGCCGATTCACAACCACTGAGCCACATCTGAGTTGGTTTTCTCGTTTGTTTGCTTGTTTGTTTTGTTTTTAGGAGGCACCAGGGACAGAACCTGGGACCTCCCATGTGGGAAGCAGGCACTCAACCCCTTGAGCCACATCCACTCCCCAAAATTACTTTTAATAATCTAACCCAATTATTGAAAACAAAGAATTAGAAATAATTCTGACTTGTTATCACCATTAGAGTCATTGACTTTCTCAAAACAAATAATTTAAATTGATCCTTTGTTGCACCAAGGACTTGTCTACCCCAGAGCAATGCATCATAATAATATGTGCAGGAGGTTCACCTTTATTTTGCAAAGAAGGGCAATTGAGAAAGAGGAGGAAGGAAAAGAAAACTGGCATTACCCTCCATGGGTTCTCAGGAAAATCCATTTAGAAAAGAGTACATGTGGAAGTTGGGGATTTGGAAATCAATTCTCTTAAAATTATCCCTGCCTGCCAATCTCTTAAACCAGGGGTATGCTTACCCATTTAGAAGACCACAGTTTGGCTCTATCAAGTGGCAAATCTAAAGGCCACTTGATAGAGCTCCATTCATTCATTTTCTTAAAAGCAAGAAGAAACAGTGAAAGCCACTCAATGTCCCCTAGCCTTTCCCAAAACTTCCACAATCTGGTCAAGCACTGTACGGAAACGTGCCTAGAGACACAGCTTTCTTCCTTTTTTTCTTGGAAACTGGGTTGCTGCATGGTGCATCCTTTTGTTTTTATTAATTGTATTACTATTCAACAATTACATAATGCTCCTTATAAGATTTTAAATAGTGGAGATAAGACTCAAGAGTTCTTTGACTGACACTTCAGTTCTAATCTCTTCTCCA
Source organism: Tolypeutes matacus (assembly GCA_026826555.1). Classification (NCBI taxonomy): domain Eukaryota; kingdom Metazoa; phylum Chordata; class Mammalia; order Cingulata; family Chlamyphoridae; genus Tolypeutes; species Tolypeutes matacus. The sequence continues at coordinate 15,404,396 of JAKSZT010054399.1, forward strand.
GAGGTTTCCTCTATTAAAGGTCTGAAGTGTATCCTTTCAGAAACTTTTTCTATGACATATATATTATAAATTAATATATAAGATATCATATAATCTATAATATAAAGTAATATATTTATTAGTCCTTTTTGCAAATTGGTTCACATTCACAGAACCAAGGGTTGTGGGGGATATGATTCAACCCCCAACAAATATTTAGATAACTTGATGCACTCTCTCATTAATTCTACTACTTTCTACTATTTTATCATTGATTCCCTTGGTTTTTCTGGATTTGCTGATACTTACAGTTTTGTCTTATTTCAATTTTCTCTTCCTTTTAATTAGTTAGCTCCTTGAGGACAGATCCAGTACTGTTTTCTCTTGATACCTCCCAGTGCTGGCACATAGCAGGATATATATATTTTTATTAACCAAAAAAAAATATCAATGAGTAAATGGTTCCCCATTTACTATAAAACTAATGAAGCTTCAGTTTCAGGGCCCTTCGCTTCATGGGTACCTTCCAAGGCCCTGGGCGGGGCCATGGTAAAGTGTCTACCTGAGCGACTGTTTCTTGAATTAGCGCCTACCAATGTGCCCATGTGTTCATATGTAATACAGTTTGTAAGGAAGATATTTTGACAGCAATTACTATGCCCTTTTTCCATCCTTACTTCCAGTCCACCATACTTTCCCTCTGTTGGCCACTTGGGATCAACTTGGAAAAGTTGAGTTGGGAATACATTTAGTTTGGATTTAATCAGATAAATTTATGTGATTTCCAGGCACTCTTCTGTACTGTTAATTATTGCTAATTAACTTGATGTAGGGATGGCTTCAGGATGGTCTTCCACTGTACACAGTGTCTTCTTCTTCTTTTTTTTTTTTTTTAAGATTTTATTTATTTATTCATTTATCCCCCCCTTGCTGCTTGTGCTCGCTGGGTCAGCTAACCACACCACACGGGCAGGCTTGCCTTCACCAGGAGGCCCCAGGAACCGAACCCGAGGCCTCCCATATGGTAAACGGAGCCCTACTGATTGAGCCACAGCTGCTTCCCAACACAGTGTCTTCTTAAGCAGCATAAGACTTGAAGATACAGGGTCCAAGTTGAGAATAAATCCTATAACACCAGCTGTGGGACATGGCAGAGAAACACAAAAGCTAGTTTGTGGAAAATTCCTCTAAACTTATCAACAAAAGTTTACTATACTTTCTTCATTTTGATGGAAGTAGTATATTTGATAAAATATGAATACCATTTTACTGTAATTTAGAAAGATGGTTTGAAACATTTTAATAAAACAAATGAGAAATAGAATTATATGAAGGGTACCACCTTTTTCCAAATTTTAATTTATTAAAGAACTGAGAGAAAAATTCACATTAAATTCAATAGAATATGAATAAAAATGGAAAAGATATGCAATGGAATTAATAGAAATTGATATAGAGAACTGAATTTTAACCAAAAAAAAAAAAGTTCTGATAATCCCAAAAGCAGTAGTTCATCAAAAGGAAGAGGTAACAGCTGAGTAGAAATAATGAATTAGGCTATTATTGATTATTTGAAAATCAAATCAATCGAGATGCAAAAATCACATTGGGAAAGGTCTAAATGTCTTATTGATTTTACACAAAATAGTTATTTCAATGAAAATAGCATAAAACACTTAGCAGGTTGCTACAAAAAGCCATTGATGAAACCAGCTAGAGTGTCATCAGTCAGAGAGTATTTATGATTAGTAAAAGAAAAACCAAAATGCCTTGAAATCATACATTTCATATAAGATAGATTTACCCCAAATTTTGATAACAAATCCTAAAAATTTACATAATTTGACCAATAATGAGTGGAAAAGTGAAGGTTATCTTTCTAAACCATCAATAATAAAAATAAATTTTAATCAACCATGCTAGAAGAAAGTCTGAATTATCTTTTTGTTCTTTCTGTGGAAAATGGTACTAAAAAATTATAAAGAGGTGATTCAAAAAGATGCAGCCAAAACAAGTAGGGAAAAACTGTTTTACAGATGTGTCAGGAAGTTAATAGATGATAAATATTACTTTTCTAGACTTTTGTGATATTAAAAGTATGTTTCAGGTTTTTAAATTTCCAATTTGTTTAGAAAGATATTGATCATACTACTTCTAACATTCCTTTTGCATACTCTCCCTTCTTCAGCTAATACTAAACTCTATCTCTTACCCTCTTTTTATATATTTTTATTCTTTATCTTACCATGCTTTATTCCAAATATTTTCTTCTGATCTAAATTCCAAATTACTAACTCTCTCTTCAGCTGTGTCTAATCACTAATTTGCTATTAAATCCATCCATCGAATTCCTAATTTTGGTTATTGGATTTTCAATTTTGGAATTTGCTTTTGGTTTTTGTAACTTATATTATAGCTTCCTGAGATGGCTAATGTTGTTTATCAATTGAGCTAAGTTATAGAGCTCAAATACTGGTCTTGTTGTTACTTTGTAGGTATTTCATAGATTAGGTTAGAATGTACAATCAGTTGACTTTAAGTAAAGGAGATGACCCTCAGCAATGGGGGTGGGCCTCATCCAATCAGTTCTAAGTCTTAAAAGTGAGAACTGAGGGTTTCAAGAATCAGAAGGAATTCTGTCTCAAGACTACACTCTCTGCTCAACCCTGGTCTCCTCTGCAGATTGGAACTACAGACTTCATCATCACTCCTTCCAGAATTTCCAGCCTCTGACCTGCCCTATGGAATGCAGACTTGCCAGCCCTGCCACCATGTGAACTAATTCCTTGTGATAAATATCTTTTGGTATACACACACACACACACACGTGTGTGTATGTTTATTTATGTTTGTATGTGTGTGTTTGTATCTCCTGTTGGTTCTGTTTCTCAGGGGAACATTAATACACCTTTCTTGTAAGCTTCTACCAAAATTCTTAATATTGCCTTTTATCTCCTTGAACATAATAAGGATAGTTACATTAAACTTAATTTTCATTACTTCTATTAAAATTTGTAATTTCAATATCTGGAGTCTTTGTGCATCTGTTGCTGTCATTATTTGTTTTGGCTGATGTTTGTCTATACTGTCCTGTCTCCTAAATAAGTCTGGTTATTTTTTATTGAGTGCAAGATACTGTTACCCAAAATTGTTTGTAGAAATAATTCGAGATTGTAAAGAATTCATGGTCTAGGATCCAGGAGAGAGAATTGAGCCCAGCATTTGGGGCCCCCTTTTCCCTAGAGGCATTTGTCCATTCCAGAGAGAAGGGCTAAGAGGTTAAAGAATGGCATTGATGGCTTCATGGGGCTTGGGGTCAGAACCTGCCGAAATGTGTGTGTGTGTGCATGTGTGTGCATACGTGTTAGGGAGAGGGATTCTGGCGAACCTCACACCTAGTCTGCAGCCCTTCAGGGCCCAAATGAAACCAACTGAAGGATGAAACCCTAGTTTGGGTTTCATGTTTATACTTGTGGTTCACCATCACTCCCAGGTACAATTGAGTTACTGCTTGCCATCCTGGTATGAGCAAGGCTCCCATTTGGCTCACTCACCCAGCATGGTGACTGTTGATGTGACCGGTCGGAGGTCACATCACCATCTGAGTGTGTCCTGCAGTGCTGGGCTGAAGTGTGGAGGGGAGGGAGACAGACACAGGGTTTGAAAAATATGGAGTCAGAAGCCAGTCTGTAGAAAGTTTTCCCAAATCTTTCAGTTTAGAGAGAAATCTGATAGATGTTAGCCAACATTGGACAGTACTGAAATTTACATGACATTATCGGTAATGAATTGCAAAACTAAAAGAAAATTTTCTGAACTCTCAATAAGAAACACATTTTAATCAACAGTGCTAAAGGACAGCCTGAGTGATCTCATTATTCTCTCTATAGAAGTGATCTTACCAAATTGTCATATGAAAAGGCACTATAATAGAATCGTGGTGAGTGGGGTGGAGTGCATTCTCCCAGAGCCTCACGGTTGTGTGGGTGGTGGAGTGCAGCTGCCCCAAGAGCAAGCCAGTAATGGGGCAGGGGCAGGAAGGCCCAGCCTGTCCTTCAACCCAGGACAACTGTGAAGCGTCATCCTAGCTCAGAATTATGGAGGGACCACCTAAAGCTCCTGTGGATCCTGCACCACAGCCCAACATCCCCTTCTCCCATCTCCTTCCCCACACGAAGGTGTCCATCTTGGGAGGGCTCCCCAATAAACTTCCCATGCACTAATCTCTGTCTGGGGCTCTGCTTCCTGGGGTGCCAAACTGCAACACTGGGCCCCAGCACCGGAATGCTTGGCCATTCCCAGAAGTTCTTGTCCATGTCAGTTGGATTCCTCAACTTTACAAGCAATGGCACCAAAAACTAACTTGCAATGAAGAGAGTTTACTGCAAAGGAACCGAGAACTATGCAGCAGCAGGTGAACTGGCCTCGTCAGCAGTATGCTGGGTCAAGCTGTTATGAGTTGAATTATGTTCCCCAAAGATATGTTGAAGTCCTGACCCCAGGTATGGTAACTGTGAGTGTGACACTGCCCATGGAATCAGTTCAATTAAGGTGAGGTCCTACTGGAATAGGGTGGGCCCTTAATCCAACATGATCCTTATGAGAAGAGGAGAAGACACAAAAAGAGAGGGAGTAAAGCTGTGTGATGATGGAGGAGGCAGAGGTTGGAGAGACACATCTACAAGCCAAGGAACACTAAGGGTGGCCCGCAAACCCCAGAAGCTGGAAGAGGAAGGAAGTCTTCTCTCCTTCCCTACGAGGGAGCCTGGTCCTGCCAACCATTAGATTTGGACTTCTGGCCTCCAGGACTGTGAGACAATACATTTCTGTTGTTCTAAGCCATCTGGTTTAGATGTCGTGGCGGACCTAGGAAATCAAGTACTTTCTATGCAGGCAGGAGAGCAGAGCAGCACTGCCAGAGGCCGCCAAGGAGCGTGTCCTTCTCATTGCTCCCTGGAACTCATACTCCCCACAGAGAGGGCTTGGACTGCATTGCGTGGTATCATCAAGGTGATGCAGCTCCAATGCATCCCCCTGGTGCACAGCCTGGTCAAACTTGCATCCAGCATATGCCGTTGTGCAGTCTGAGGACCATCTGGTTTCCCCTCTTTGAGAACTGCCCCAGTCACAACAACTGAAGCAGGGAAAGGCCAGTGGGGGCACTTTCTCAGAAGATGGCCACACACCTAGTGGCACAGGATGTCTACACTCTGTTTTCATCCCATCCAGCATACCTGCAGAGCAGGCAATGTAGCAGGGTGGCATGAGCTGCAGTTCTCTGGACTAGTGGCATCAGCCTTGCCTGGCACCTTCTTGGGTCCTGCTCTAGATCTGCCGAATAAGAAACTCTCTGAGTGGGGCCCAGCAATCTGACCTGGGACATGGCCTCCGGATGATTCTCACATGTGTTAGTATCTGAAAAATACTGGTGTAGAGTAAGGTTGGGTAAACTTTCCCTGTCAACAACCAGGTAGCAAATACTTTAGGCTCTGTGGGCCAGGTAGTCTGTCACAGCTGCTCACCTCTGCCGCTGTTGCGCAAAAGCAGTCGTGGACAATATGCAAATTGTAGACACTATGTAAATGGCTGGGTACAGCTGTGTGTCAATAAAACTTTATTTGTGGACACCAAAAATTGAATTTCAGTTGTCACGAAATAGTATTCTTTTCATTTTTTCACCCACTTGAAAATGTAGAAAACATTCTTAGCTTGCTGGCCATGCCAAAACAGGCAGCCAGCCAGGTTTGACCCATAGGCTGTGGTTGACCCAGTCCTGGTTTAGAGTTTGGACTGGACTAGAATTCTGGATCTACCCTAACCAGTCACTTAACCTGTGTGCCTCTGTGTCCTCAGATGAAAAATGGGGGCAGTTAGGGTCCCTTCCTCCCAGGGCTGCTGTGACCACTGGGATGGGTTCACATGTGTAAAGCACTTAGCTCAGCCCCATGCAGATGTTTTATATGATTTTGATTTCTGTGCATAACGTATCTCCTTATTGCAGACTGTCTGCATCATTAGAGGCACAGTCCTTTGGTGCAAGGACCTTTTGCAAAGCCACTCAGATGCCCCAACGGTCTCGTTTTCCAGGCTCCATGAATCCAAACCACATAGAGCCACTCCAACGGTGGATTGCCATTTATGCGTTTTAGCTCTCACGGGTAAAGAGAAGGGTTCCAAGGTCTCCAGCAGTGGAGGAGTTGATAGGTGGAAGGAATTCTCCTTGTGCCCCTCCACTGCATTTCCAGGCCATCGCTTTGCTTTGTTGGCTTTGGTGCTCCAGGGATACTTGATAGCTCTTATTTAACAATTTATGAAGTCAGGCAGCCCTTTATTTATAGCTTGGCCTGGAACATGTCAAAAGCAATGTTTTAAATAATAGCAGGGTGGGGTGCCTATGTGTGGGTGAGAAAGAGAGAGCGCCCATTGCAAATGAGAAGCTGACAAGAGCAGGAAATTGGCCTTTACTGTGCTCCAGAGCCAACATCCCTCCTTAAAATAGCTCATTCCCAGAGGGAAGCTGAGGCAACTATGAGTTCCCACCATGTGAGAGTGGCTCAGCTGGGCACCTGGGATAGCTCAGAGGTGGAACCAGGGCTGAGTCTCAGACAGAGGAACCCAGCTATGTCCCTGGTTGTAGTCCTGTGCATATGAAACCCTTAAACCTGCTTCCACTGTGGTTCTTCCAGAGCCTGGGAAATGTGTCCCACACTCTCCATCCTCTCCTCTCAAAATGGGGGCTCTTACTCCACTCTGCTTGGAAGCCTCAGGCAAATACTACATAGAGTTATGCTCTTTGGGCAGTAATAAAACGCCAACGTACACTTCCACCAGATAGGTGGACATTTGCTTTAGGCACTAGATAAAACTTTCTGGCTGCCCGTGATATAAGGTATTGAAACATGCTCCTAGGGAAAAGGTGACTTATTTGCCTCTAGACATTATGAGTTTTTTGACATAAGAGGCAGAAAGAACAAAACGATCTTTCCAGTTCAGCACTTTTCTATTTCCTTGAATAAAAATTAGGGTCTGAGGTTAAATGCAATATTCAAATGCCCACATTCTGTCTAGATATTATGTCCCTTATTCATCGTAACAGCTCCAAGAGATAAGTAGTATTCTTTGCATTTATAGATAAATCAATGAGAATCAATGAGGTTGAATAACTTGGATAATTTTGTCCAGGCCTCACGACTGGGTAGAGGGGGAGCAAAGGGTATAGTCCCTTTTGTACCTGTCATGACATTAGCCAAGGTGAAATCTCTGTGGTACCTTGCATTCTGGCAAAGCAAAAGTCTCTGACCCAGGGAGATACTCCTCCAAACAATCCACTGAGGGAGAAAATGAGGAAAGCGGCCCCCTTAAAGAAGGCAGTGCTGAGGCAAGGGGGTCCCAAAATGTGCAGGTCAAACTCTGCACATGCTTATGTTCATTACCATTTGGGTGGCATTTCTTTTACAAAATGAATGTCCCTTTATTCCAATCAGCTTTCCAGACCAATGCTTTCCTTGTCTTTCCGTTCTCACTCCTTGTCTGAGTTCTCTAGGGCTGCTATGAAAAAGTATCCCAACTGGGTGACTTAAGAACAAAACAAACAAACAAAAATTTATTCCCTCACAGTTCTGGAGGTGAGAAGTCTGAAATCAAGGTGTCAGCAGGGTCATACTTCCTCTGAAACTGTTCCATGCCTCTCTCTTGGCTTCTGGAGGCTTGACAATCTTTGGAATTCCTTGGCTTGCAGATGTAGTACTTCAAACTCTGCCTCCATCGTCACATGGCTTTCTCCCTGTGTCTGTGCATAAATATTCTGCTTCTTATAAGGAAACCAGTCATATTGGATTAGGGCCCACCTTAAGTCAGTATGATGTCATCTTAACTAATTTACATCTGCAAAGAGCCTCCTTCCAAATGAGGTCACATTCAAGGAATTGGGGTTTAGGAATTCAACATACATTTTTTGGGGTTCAAAATTCATCTTTCACAGTTGTTAAGATCCTTGATGACATTTTCTTCCATGGAGATAACTAATCAGGTTGAAATTGCTAACCATTTCATCATGTGAGTGTCTAAGAAATGGCTCCATCTATTTTAATCCTAATCCTTAGAGACAAATTCTTTAACCACACATATTATTTTCTGCCCTTTCTTCTTTTTCCACCCCAGTCTGGTTTCAGTTAGGATTCTAGGTTGGTTCTGACTCTTTCTTGGGCCAAGATCAAAGTTGAGCTCTCCCCAGTACCAGCTAGACCCAATAGATAAGGGAGGAGATCGCAGGGGCTGTCCGCGGAATATCATCTTGGTTAGATTCACTTGAAGCTGTCCCTGGAGGATTTTAAATAATTTTTAAAATATTTTTTAAAAATACATAAATTTTTTATTTTTTAAAAAGATACTTATTGGGGGGGGGGGTTTGGGGGGGGGGGTTTTGGGGGGTTGGTTTCACCCAAATAAAAAAAAAAATAAAAAAAAACATTTCAAAGGATCGGGGGTGGGGCAGGGTCACGATGGGGG
>JAKSZT010054399.1:15418378-15429770 GCA_026826555.1 Tolypeutes matacus
AAAAAAAAAAAAAAAAAAAAGATACTTAGATTACATAAATGTTACCCAAAACCCTAGGGATTCCCATATGCCTTACTCCCCACACCTCCCACACCCTCCCACGTAAACAACATCCTTCATTAGTGGGGCACATTCATTACAATTGATAAATGCATCCTGGGGCTTTGTCACTGAGCATGGACCATAGTTCACCTTGTAGTCTACACTCTCTCCCACACAGTTCTGCATGTTATGGGCAGATATATAATGGCCAACATCTGTCGTTGCAAGGTCATTCAGGCAGATTCCCAAGTCCCGAAAAAGCCTGCAGTGGCCACTGCCTCCACATCAATGTTGTAATTTCTTCCATTGCTAGAATCTATAGGTGTCTATAGTAGAATGCCAGTAAGTCCACTCTAGTCCATAGTTCATTCCCTGGAGGATTTTTACATGAACACATTCTCAAATATTGAAACCTCCAGTAAAAGTTAATGAAAAAAACAAAATAAAAACAACTGTAAAATGCTTCTCAAAGGCACAGACCATGAGTCGCAGAAACCTGATGGCCAGTCTGGGATGAAGTAGGTTTATCATTACTTTTCTTCCTTCCACAGAAGCTAATCCTGAGACAATCCTGCCTGATATTTTAGAAGTATGCCTGTCAACTCATCATCCCAATTCCGAACCATCTCTCTGTACTCTATATTGTCTTTCAAACTCTATAATCTGATATTCAATTTTATCCCAAATTCAGGGGAAATTCTATGATCAAGCTGCACTTTCCCTAGCCCGTTCATTCAACTTCTCTTTAATCCATTTCCATGAGCCTGGGCTGATGGCACCTCTTGAGTAAGTCACAGGGGACACTCCAAATATGCAGTGGGCAGCCCACCACCTCCCACGCTGCCCTTTTCACGTTATGAGTAGTGCAAAGAGTTCTTCCTCATGGAAGGGATGACCAGGAGGCCAACTATTGTCCTGGCTCTCCTTCTCTCACTGACCCCATGCACTCCCTGCTGACTCAACCCTAACAACTTTCCTCATATATTTTACTTCAAAGTTTGTCTGAAAGGTTGGGAGGGAATTTTTTCCTTGAGCATTTTCCTCACAGCTCTGAGAGGGAGGGAGGAAGGGAGAGACGCAGGACATTCGCCTTCTGGCCCTGCCAGGAGGCCTCAGCCGGCGTTTGCCGCTGGAGAAGGGATGATAGATGGCGCCCCTTCCTGTGTGCGCGGGGGAGGCCGCCTTCAGCCTGGTTCTGTCCAGTTAGCAAAACAGGAGGAGCTGCCAAGACAAACAGGCAGAGGTATGAAAGTTAACAGCTAGCAATCACTGCGGTGTGAAACCGTTCCATGAAACGAGACATCAAGGATGCTGCTTGGCATAGCTTGAATGTCGAACATTCTTTCACAGTGCAAGGACAGCAGTGTGGGAAACATCGGCCAGGCAGGCACGCACGGACTTAGGGACTCGGCCATCGCGTTTGTGGCTGGGGCCTGGGGAGGGGAAAAGACTTCTGACGCCTCCCAGCCTGGGGCACTGCGCACGGGAGGTCTGGAGCAGTGCCCCCTCCTGCCGGTCCCATGCCAACTCCCTCTGCCCCCTTTCCCCTCCCCATCAAAACACAACGAGGCTATTAATAGGTCATATCAAAAGAGCCCTTGTAGTTCATAATCATTTTCATCTGGCTTAGGGAAAAGCAACCATGAAATGTCTGTATGGTGATTACGTGGGCTGGTGAGGCAGGTTCATGTCCGCTCACTCTCAGAATGTCGTAGAGACGGGCGGATTAGGCAGAGGATGGTTTATGATCTTTAATGCATGTGCTGACATCAAGGGTCAGGAGAAGATTTATTTTATGCTCGGGCCATCACAGAATGCTGAAAACCAGCCATTACAAGCCAGATGACAACTGGAATGTTGTAATAACTGGAAGGAATATTTATTTGGTTTTTAAGTTTTGGGATGAATCTGGTGTTCAGAAAGTGAGGGCTGCTGGGGAGTCAGACTGTGCCATTATTACATCCAAACCATTATGCATTTGCTAGCCAATTATGTAATCCTATATGGAAAAGGTAACCAGAAAGTAGGATAAGCCCCAAGACATGAAGGCTCATTATTACAGTCCTCACCAACATAACTTCATTCGTGGTTACTACACACCCTAAATATTATTAATGGGCCAAAAGAATCCATCGCTTGTAAAGCCTGCTCAGTATCACTAAGTCCAGGACTGATTGTGATGGGGAATTTGACAGAGTGGCAATATAAGTTAGATTACTTTCCTCCTGACTTGTTCTACGAAATTTCAGGTAATAAAGTAGCAAAAAATAGGGCTGGACATTTTTATGAAGCCCATTGTCAGCCTAAAGAACTCAATTAGGTTTCAATAGACACATCTTCTTTTTGCACTAAAACCATCCCAAACGTTAACAATTCTGCTCTCGAGCAAGTCGTACCTTATTTAACATTCACCACCTTTACTCGGGCGGTTTTGAATGGATCTCACTTCTTCCAGATAAGTCAGACACAAATGACTGAGAGGCCATTATTTCTGTAAAATAAAGCCTAGCACTTCCTGTACCATCTTCAATTTAGTCCATCCCACTCAGTTAACAATGTTTTTCTTACCTTTCCAAAACTCTAAGCAAGAGCTTTTCAGAGATAATGTTCCTCCTCAAGCAAATCCATCATTTTCCACCAGAAGTAAGAGGACCGGTCTGACCTATCTATGGCCCATTGCCTCTTGTGGTCACTGTTCAGGGCCATCTTACATGTTACTCAATGTCGCTCATCCCTGGGTATACCTGGGGCCCCTGGTGACACCAAAGCTCAATGCCTGTGCACCTGTGTCCACGGTGTGAAAATCCATGGAGCTATTTGCTACTGTGGGTACATTTCTAAACACATGCTCTATTCCAATAAAATAATTCATTAAAAATGTACATGCATGGTTACCATGGAAATGTTCCCCCTTTCTCTTCTACTTTATTAAGTCCAAGAGAAATAAAAAGCAAACAAGTGAAAGGTCCTCAGAGGTGCCCTGTGATTTTGGAGCTGTGGGACAGACAGATCATGGTATATTTTAAAGGAAGCAGCATAGAGATTTTAAGAAGGAGGCTGATGCTGGAATCCTGCCTCTGGTTACATAATTTGCTGTCTCCAGGTCTTGTCCTTGGGGGCCAAGGCATGCCTCACCACCCATCTTTTAGCTCATACCTAACAACTTCTGGCTCTTAACCTTTTCTGTTCCACAGACCCCTTTGCCAGTCAGGTGAAAACCACGGACCCCTTACTAAGTCCACACTATACTGTGTATTATCTAATAAATGTATCACACCTGCACCAACACGTCCCCACAAGAATGATGTTTGTTTTTAATTTAAATTCAAGCTCATTGACCCCTTGTTAAAAAAAAACCTGCTTTAGATTCTATTACAGTTGTGTTTAACAAACGTCAAGAACAGAACTCTCAAAAAGGGAAAAAAAATCTTACTGCTATATTTTTTTCCCAGAGTAATCCTGTGCCAGGAATTCATTCTGTTTCTCAACTTATTTTAAGCACCCATTTGATCTTTATCAATAATCAAAGATGTTATTTTAAAGCTAATGAACTACCCCTCAGCCAAACACAAGCCCATTCTGTTCTCCAAAAAAAAGCTGTGGGCTTCCAAAGAAGGAACGCAGGCGACCTGGCCAGCGAGCACAGCATCCCTGCCCTTCTCAGTGGCTGCAACAACAGCCTCCTTGGGGTCTGCACCAGATCCTTTCTGCCTGTCCCTCCAGATCTACCCTTCATCCTTGCCCATCCAGCTATTGTCCCTGGGAGACTGACCTCATCCACGACCCAGCTGGATGTCTTCCAGTTAGTTGGGTTTGGCAATGGAGAGCAAGGTCAGGGTATTCATTCCACCAGCTCCCTTCCCAAGGACTTGCCTCTGACTGGCTATGTCCCATGAATAAGGTCACAGTTCCTCTCCAGACAGTCCTCCGTATAGACTCTCTCCTTTTGGGTTCCCAGAGCCACTAGTTCTGTTCGTCCCTTCAAGCTCGAGGGTGGTGATAAACCTGGCTGCTACCCTCTCCCATCATTTCCCTATTCTCTTGCTGACAACTTTGTAAACAGTGCCCTCATGAATTCCTCCTCAATTTATTATAATTTGAGCATGTCATTGATTTCCTGTGGTGACCCTGACTTGATATGGTGCCTGAAGGACAAATATGGTCAGAGGATGGAGCCACCCACCTCGGATGAGATTGTCCCAAGGGGCTTGGGGTGTTTATAACTACAGAACAGAATGGATCTGGGCTACCCGCCAACGTGGTCCATGAGGATTCTATAAACCCGCGTGGTTTTTCTGGGAAGTTCTGGTCAAATCTTTGGTGGTCTACCTCTTCGTTCTTCATTGGTCAGCCCTTGGCTGAACAATGTGGTCTTTCCTGAGTGGAGGACTGAAAGAAAGAGGACTGGAACATAACAAATCCCGAATAAACACTGCTGAACATGCACAGATCAGAAGCAAACAGCTTGACGAATTTCCAAAAGGTGAACAAACCTATGTAACCAGCACCCAGGTCAAGAAAGAGAACTTTACTGGTACCTACTAGCTCCCTGCTGCTTCCAGACACCCCTCTCCAATGGCAGCCATTACGCTTGCTTCTAACACCAGGGCTCGGTTTTGCCCATTGTTGGACTTTGAGTAAATAGAATCATATAACACGTACTGTTTTGCGTCATGCTTCTTTTGCTTTACTATATGTTTGTGAGATTCATCTATGTTGCTGCCTAATTCACACTCATAGCTGTATAGTTCCATTTTATGAATAATCACAATAAACTAATTCATTCTATTCTAGAAGAATAGTGAGTTCTTTATAGTTGGAGGCTATTAAAAATAGTGCTACCATGAATATACTTGCATGTGTCTTCTGTTGAATATCTTGTACGCATTTCTGAGATATATATGTGTATTTATGATATAGCATAATATAATATAATATAATATAATATAATATAATATAATATAATATAATATAATATAATATAATATAATATAATATAATATAATATATATTAGATTTTTAACTGTTGAATTTTAGGTTATACTTATGTTCAGCTTTAGGAGATACTACCAGTTTTTCTAAGTGGTCAAACTAATTTTCACTCTAGACAGATTTATCTTTTTAATTATTTCCTAAGTATATGGAATATGCTGAAACTCTCCTTTTGGGATACTGGGCCAACAATGTTGTTTAAGGCTGTGGTGAAAAGATTTTTTTTACAGGACCCCAAACAGACTGGCAAAAATCTTTAACAGAGTTTGCATTGATGTGCAAATAGCCAGGGTCTGGGCCCCCATCATTTGCACCAGCTTCTATCCTCCCTGCCCCTTACTAACCCATGTCTCCTCCTTGTCACCACTTTTCAGGGCAAAGAGAAAAAGAAGAAATGGATATGTAGCAGGAGAACAGGAGATAAAGCATACAGCAAGACTCTAGTATAGATTCTCAGAGGGAATTTGAGAAAGATCAAAGAAGCAGAGGCAAAGTTAACCCCGATCTTAAAACTATCTGAAAACTCAGCATAAGATGACATAACAGGTTAGAAGTATGGTTTGTCCTGATGGGCCCTGAAGTGACATGAGAATGAACAGGTATGTGTGCTGGGGAGGGAAGGAAGATGAGAAATAACTCCCCAGCTCTGCTGAGCGGAGGATGCTAAATAATGCACGTTCTTCATATCATCCGGCCCAGAAGGAAAATGCCTCTTACTTTGCCTTCTCTGCCATCAAGGAAAATAAAGGCACAGGCATCTTATCTGAATGGATAGAAAGAGAAATACTGAAAAGTCTCTAGTGATAAATGAAAAGCAATTGTAGAGTCCCCATCACTACCATTTAAGATACATTACAGGCTACTGAAAATCTCTCTAATTAGTATTTGTCTCTAATGCTTAATTTTAGAATATAGATAACTTAATAGGGACTATTAATAATTTATTCCTAGTTCTAGCCCCCTACATGATTTTTTCCCCCATGAGACCTTAAGATTAAGTATAAATTGTCCTCCCACATAGATATTCAGGAACATAATTCTTGCTTGCTCTTGTGGAGGGAACCCAGATCTGTGTATAATGAACTGTGGGTTGGAAAGCAAGAATGTGACTTAGGAGTGGGGAAGAGGCTCCTGACACTTGTACAATACATGTAGCTCTTTCATCATAACTTTGGAGACAGGAGAATTGGGGGAGGCTCTGAGGACAACTTTCACTAATGTCAGCTGAGGCTTTACAGCACAGCGAAGTAGCTCAGTAAACTTGAGCAGGGCATGTCTAGGAAAAGTGAGTTCTAGAAAAAGGGAAAATGCACCCTATTCATGATCAGGAAGAAACAGGGATTCTCTATATTTAAGAAGCTCATCAAAGCTGATCAGTGGCCTGGTCTCAGAGAGCCCAGCACCCACCTTCCAGGAGAGTCACCTACACTGATTTATTTTATTTTTGTTTTTTAAATTATTTCACACTGATATTAGATTGGGAGTTTTGTGACGATAGGCACACATAAACCTACGAATAGAAACAGTGTAAGACAGTTGGTTTTGAGCTGTGATGCACATTAGGTCTTTCGTGCATTTTCTCTATACATTTCTCTCTTGTTTTGCGAATGTCTACAACAGGATCTCACCTTGTGCAGGACAACACTGTGGCCAGGAAGTAGGAGGAAGACGTCCTGTTCCATATAGGGTTGCAGCAGGAGCAAGGAGCAAGCCCAGGTGTGGGGAGGGGGCTGGCTATTCTGAGCCCCAACTGCCACCGCTCACCCCCAATCCCTGTGCCAGCACAATATTGCATGCTGGAATTTGCAAAGCCTGGTAACATCAGGGTAACCCTTCTGGTTAATCGTGGCACAAATGTGACTTTGGATTCAGATGGCTGAAAATTGGAGAGCCTCAATTTAGCATTTACATTTTTACACTCTAAAAAGGCCAAGCAGGTCATTCAGCCCCAAATAGGCATATTAGCGGTGGGCTCAGAAACGCCCACCTTCACTCTAAAGAAGCTGAAGAAAATGTGAAGCCGAGCCCCTCCAAGACAGAACAGCTACCCCTAAGGATCAAATCCACAGTCCCAGCTTAATTCAGGACAGGGTATGTTTTCTTTAAAATGGTTCTCTTAAAAGTAGAAACAGAAATGGCGGTCAGGTTAGGCATAATGTTTAAGAAGTAGGATGCAGCTGCCTCTTCAGAATCCCATGGAAAGGGGGCTTTTGAGGGGCAACGGGTGCTTCTGTGGGAAGTGTCTCCTTGAAAACATGTGTAACAAAACCGAAATATTCTGTTTCGGAAAGCGCTTTTACTAAGAGAAGGTGCTACCCTGACTCAAACTAAGAAAGACTAAGATGGATCAGCTCTGCTGCCTCTTGCTCTGACTTTATGAGGTGCTAATCTCTTCACCTTGGGGTTTCCTCAGCTGCTGGTGGGTGCATGCTAAGTACAAGCTGAAGTACAGGGCAGTATCACAGAAAGGAGAAGGAAACTAAACAGGAAATTCAAATTACACCGAAAAGACCATCCATCTTCCATTAATATTGCAGTGGGGTTGCATCTCGCCCACCGCGTCGCTTCCCAGCTCAGCCTGTAAGAGGGAAATAGGGTCTGGCTTTGGACGATCCCCAGAAAGCTCCCCAAACAGATGGATCTTCAGTCATGGCCTTGGTTCTTGGAAGAGGTGGTTGTTTCTTTATTGAACAGTAAATGAAGGCACTGACGTAGATTTAGGGGCCATGTTGCCAGGGAAATATTTCTCTTTAAGCTTTAGAACAGGGGTTCTTAACCGGAGCCTGAATTGAAATAAAACAAAAACATTATTCCTGTGGGGACGTGTTGGTGTGGGTGTGATGTATTTATTAAATAATACACAGGATAGTGTGGGCTTAGTAAGGGGTCCATGGTTTTCACCTGACTGGCAAAGGGGTCCGTGGAACAAAAAATGCTAAGAACCCCTGCTTTAGAATCACACTTCGTTCAATGCGATGTCACCTCGGTGAAAGACGTGTGAACTAGCGCTGACGGAGGGCGCCAAGGAGACCCGCCTGGGTTCGTGGGGCTGTTGACAGCAGTTAATAGTGGGTCTTTCAGCTGAACCCATCAGGCTAAATTCCTAGCAGTGCAGTATAGCTTTGTACAGCCCCACTCTATTCAAGCCAGTGTTTTTATCCAAGTGATGATGCACACAAATATATGGGCAACTTTCGTTTATGTAGGCTCGGTCTGTGTGTGTTGCCGAAACCATTCATGGTTATCAGTTTAATAAGCTTCCAAGTGGCAGAAACACATTGAGAACTGAAACTAATTGACATAGTTAAGCTGTTGTTAATTAGGTGATAAGCTATCATCTTTTTAAGATATGCTTTATGGGAGATTATGTTACCTCAAGTTGGCGTTAAGAAAGGACTAAGAGTCATCAACTTAAAATAATAGAAATAATCAAGTGTTGGAGAGATATATAGAGAGAGATACGTACACACATACACACATATACACACACATATATAAATTGATTATTGTTTCTGGATACTGGACTATAAACTCAAACAATTTTTTGAAAAGTCCATTTTCATCCACCAAATAAAACACACAAATTATCATGAATGGAGGAAATTCAGGAGAAGCTTCTAGCAACTAAAACTTTAAAGAATAAAAGGTATAGTGATTGAAAGACTTATACGATTTGAAGAGAAACCAGAGCATTGTTGTGGCAACGGATGTAGGCCATTTTAAATCAGCACACACCACTCAGAACTGAGTGGGAGAGAGTGTGGTCTACAGTGTGAACTGTGGTCTATGGTTGGTGGCAAGGCTCCAGGATGTATAAGTTCATTGAGGGTGGTGGGCCATACTGTGGGAGATGTTTGTGTGGGATGTGATGGGAGGTGTGGGAGGTGGGCAACATGGGAATCCCAATGGGTTCCGTGTAATATTTTGGGTAATCTAAGCACCTCTTAAAATATATGTATATATATATATATAAACAATATTTTTGTAAGCAAATACACATATATGCATATATATTTATATATCATTTTGCAAATGTTTGTACGTATTGTGAGAATTTTGATTTTTACCCATAATAAAAAAAAAAAAAAAAAAAAAGGTATAGTGATGACTGCAGGGCCATTTATTTTTAAATACTACTATCTTAAAGCAAACTATCATTAAATTAGGGATGCTCTTAAACAGATTCCCCGCGTAAATAGACAGAAAGCTTTGGCAAGCCTCGTGATCTTTAGAGAGAATTATCTTTTCCCAAATAGCCATGGGAGAACCAAATGTTTAAGTGGGCATTTTTAACCAGCCCTAACAAGCCCTAACAATCCTTGCTTCTTTCTCCCAGCCAAACTGTCTCCTCAGCCTTTTCTCTCCTGGAGAAGACAACCATATAAACCTCATTAGAATCAACAGGAATTGCCTCAGTAAAACTTGTGAGATCCAGCTGAACTATATGAACAGAAAAGCCACACACACTAACCCTCCTCCTTGAATGTACAATATTGAAGTTGTATTTCTGAGAGAAAAAAAAAAAAATGCCTGTTGGGGAAGGGATGTGGCTCAAATGGTTGGGCGTCCCTCTCCCATATGGCGGGACCTGGATTCGATCCCCTCCCGGTAAAAAAAAGAAAAAAAAAAAAAAAAAATGCCCGGTGTGGCAGTTTGATGTAATTATGAATTCCAAAAATATAATTGACTTATGCTTGTAAATTGATCTGTTAATCTGGGCATGATTAGGTTAGGATTAGGGTGTTGAGCCCCACCCCTTGGTGGGTGGGGAATCAAATATAAAAGGCAAGGCAAAGAACAGAGTTGAAGTAGTCTTTTGAGAAGCAGTTTTGATGTTGGAAAGAAGGCCCCAGGAGAAGAGAAGCAAGCTGTTCGCCTGATCGTCTACAGCTGACCTTGTGGAGGAAACAGGAGCTAAGCCCGGAGAGAAACGCAGCCCCGGGAAGAGAGGAACCCCAGAAGCCTGAACCCTGGCAAATGCCGGCAGCTGTCTTGCTCTAACACGTGGCAATGGACTGTGGTGAGAGAAGAAACTTAACACTTTATGGCCTGGTATCTGTGGACTTCTACCCCAAATAAATACCCTTTATAAAGACCAACCCATTTTTGGTATTTCACATTAGCACCCCTTTTGCTGACTAATACACCTGGCTATCAAAAAATGACCCCCGCTTGCTTCCTCCCACTAGAGAAATAACTGAAATAATCCTGGTCCCAAGGTCCTTACTCAGGGGACACCTTAGTGCCACATAAAGACCAGCTCTGTCATGAGAAGCCATTGTGAACCTTCACCACGGCCCCCAGCTGGCCTTTGAGGCTGAAGCATGAAGGACTGGTTTGGCTCTTGTCTAACTGGTGAGGAAATGAAATGTTGTCTAAGTTTCCCAGGCTGCTATGACAAATACTACACAATGGGTTGGCATATACAAGTATCTATTAGCTCACAATTTCAGAAGCTCTAAGTCCAAAATCAAGGCATTGTCAAGACCATGCTTTCTCTCCACAGTCTGGAGCGCTCTGTGGCTGACTTGCCCCAATCCTTGGGGTCCGTGGCTGGCACCCCTGCCTGCCATCCTGCTGCGCTCTCTCGCCTTTTGGCCACTCCATTGACTTCTGGATTCTCCCCCGTGGCTTTCTCTAAGTCCGACTTCCTTCTGTTTATAAAGCACTCCAGAAATAGGGATTGGGGACCCTCTTGATTCAGTTGGACCACACCTTAACCAAAAATAATGTTTTTGAAAGGTCCCGTTTGCAATCGGTTCACCCCCACAGGAATGCGGATTAACATTTAGAAAACGGCTTTTGACAGGGTGCCTGATTCAAGCTACCACCACTGTGTTTCCCTGGGAATAGACCGTTTGGGAGCAAACTTGATTGTCACAGAAACAGAGCAATACAGGCTTTCACAGCTTGTCACAGAGATGAAACCAGCCATTTGGGCTCCCCTAGGAGCATGCCCTGGGACACCGTAGCGCCATCACCCAAGCGCGCACATGCACTCCCAGTGCTTCTCCATTGTTGGGTGTGGTATTGTTTATGAAGCTCACTCATCCCAGGGCATTTTTTCATGCCAAGCTACTGGGGGTGTAGGACAGAGGAATGGTGCAGGGGAAGCGGAAACAACATGCCCGTCCTTCGAACACAAAGGACTAATTTCTGGCGGAAGGCGAGCAGATGGGGATGAGGTGCTGCCAGCCTCCCACGCACAGTTCTGCTGTTGCAGCTGAAAGCTGTGACCACAGCGCTTCTTCCATTTCTGTTCTGGGACTTTCCTGGGGATATCCGCCAGCTGAGCAAAGCTCTCGCACGCGCTCTCTCTCTCTCTCTCTCTCTCTCTCTCTCTCTCTCTCTCTCTCTC
>JAKSZT010054399.1:15429780-15493140 GCA_026826555.1 Tolypeutes matacus
CTCTCTCTCTCTCTCTCTCTCTCTCTCTCTCTCTCTCTCTCTCTCTCTGTGTTATGTGGACAGATGCCCACCGGAGCCTGAGTCAAAACCATCAGTCTCTTGTTCCCTTCTGAGCCAAGCCAGACTTGAATTCAGACATCTGGGGGCGGGGGGGTGGGGGCGCCCGGCAGCCACCATTGCACCTCTACTGTGGGCAGAGGTGCCAGGAACAGAAAAAAATAAACAAAAGCCTGGAGAGGAGAGCAGAGCTTCAACACTCCCCTCAATTCCAACCAGCATGCCCGGAAATGCAGGAATAGTTCCCTTGAGGGGCACGTGTTTATTCATTTGTTTGCATCCCTTGGTTTCCTACTTTTACCCAAAACCAGAACAAGGGACCAAAGAGACTCAAAGAAATGGTACATTCTTGTCATATTTCCCATCCATTCAGAACCAGAACGGATCAAAAATCTTGTGGGAAACCCACTTCTCAGGAGATTTCTGACCCAGTTTCTCAACTCTAGTGGTCTGGAGTTTTTGCCTAAATTTTAGATAAGCTCCTAATTCCTGGGTGCTTGGCTGCTCAAATTTCAAATTCTTCCCAGGTTCACATTTATCATTTCAAGAGACAAGTCAAACATTTCACATAACAAAATTTGTTGTTTTTTTAATTGATAACATATCTTCGTACTGAATTTATAAGACTTCTATGCTGTTGAAGGAAAACATGAATCTCTTGACAAAGGTCTCTCTCTCTCTCTCTCTCTCTCTGTCTCCCTCTAACGTAATCTGAAACCTGGTTACCAACCAGGTTACCCCACCACTGCAACCAGACTCCCATACTGAGCTGCTGAACCAAGTGGGCTTTAAACAAAATGTATGAGGAAACCACAGAAATGAAGACAATTAGGGTAAATAAGATCCAGTGATCAAATATAGCTAATTTGTATCCATAATATTTGGGGGTTATACAGTCTGCTTCAATTTGAAAGATAACTTCCAGACCACACGATTTTTTTCCAGGGTGACTGCCTTTTGCTTTTAATTATTGAACCTTAGGAATTCTTGCTATAACTTGGGGTTAGCTTGTAATTCTTGAAGAAGAAAAAAAAAAAAAAAAAAAACCCAGCCCATAAATACTTCTGTATTCTATCACTTACAATAATAGACTTCTGTGGCTCAATTCACCATCAATTAAGTGTGTTTTTTTCAGAGGGAGCAGTATGGGGGAAAAAGGAATTGAAGAACCTAATCTTAGAGCAAGCAGAGCCTCAAAAAGCACTGGAGTGAATGGAAACTCCTTGGCAAAGAGCCTTGACTACATAAAATGTAAAAGAAATGTCTTGAAAATAGAATATGGGGTGAGTAAAATGTGAGTAAAACTCTAGAGAGCAAAACTTCACACTTGTATTAGTAAAGATTTTGAGCATTCCTAATAGCAAGTACTACTTGAAATTTGAAAACATTCCCCATATTTTAAGAAATGCATTCTGAGGCTCCATTTTATTATCACTTATTGACCTTTGGTATGGGATGGAGCATGACCTCAGTCCCAGGAGGTCCTGGAGGATACAGGAGTGCATGGAGGATTGCTGCCCTGCTGGGGGCTGCAGCAGGGATGACAACAAGTGCTCAGAGCTCTCACCCTGTGCCAAGCTATAGCCACCCACTCCTATCTGGACCCCATCACACACTGACATACCCTCTCAGTTGTGCCAGCTATGAGCCAAGGGTAGGCATTTCAGCCAGAGAACTCAAAGACCTACCCAAAGCAATTTATAGATTCAATGCAATCCCAAACAAAATTCCAACAATTTCTTTGCAGAAATAGAAAAGCCAAGCATCAAATGTATATGGAAGAGTAAGGGTCCCAGATAGCTAAAGCCATCTTGAAAAAGAAGAATGAAGTTGGAGGACTCACACTTTCCCATCTTAAAACCTATTACAAAGCCATAGTAATCAAAACAGCAGTATTGGCACAAGGACAGACATATAGACCAATGGAATTGAATTGAGAGCTCAGAAAAAAACCCTCACATTTATGGCCAACTTATTTTAGACAAGGGGGCCAAGACCACTGGATTGGGAAAGAAGAGTCTCTTCAACAAATGGTGCTGGGAGAACTGGCTCTCCATTTGCAAAAAAAAAAAAAGGAGGACCCCCTACCTCACAACTTATACAAAAATCAACTCAAAATGAATCAAACGCCTAAATGTAAGAGCCAGAACTCTCAAACTCCTAGAATAAAACATAAGGAAGCATCTTCAGGAACTTGTTTTAGGAAATGGTTTCTTACTTTACACCCAAAGCACAAGCAACAAAAGAAACAATAGATAAATAGGACCACATCAAAAAATTTTTTAATTTTTAAAAAATTTATAAAAATATGACTCCTGCAACTCATATGAGCACGCCCACACTCCCATCAAGTGTATACTTTCGCTTTATATTAAACTATCTGGCTACTAAAAAGAAATATTTGTAATGTTTTGCTACCACTATCCATTGCCAAAACATATCATTCCAATTACTTGTGCAAAAAATAAGATCTTTGCGAGTAGCATCTATAAACTATATGATTAAAGACAAAAAACCTCTGTCTATATACAGGGTATCCCAAAGAAAACTATGAAGAATGTACCGCCATATGTTCTGACAAGCAGAAAAGCATATATTAACCAATATCTTCTTTGAAGACCTTAAAATCACAAACTCCCCCTGCCAATACCAATGTGTTCTGGAAAACAGTATGTGTGCTAAGGTATCGACTGGAGGTGGTTGGGGCACTATGGATAAGCATATAAACGGACCAGAAGGATATGCACCAAGTTTTCTTTGAGTAGGAAATCATGGGAGTTTTTTATTCTTTTCATTTTGCTTATCTTTTTCTACAATGAATGTAGTTCTTTTGTAGTAAGAAAAAATGTATTTTAAAATATTTTTAAAGCAGACACTCCCAAGGTATGGACAGAGGGGTCAATGCAATAATCTTATTTTTTTCCCCCCACAGGATGCTGTAGGCATTTATTTTTTATTTTTTTATTTTTATTTTTTTAGACAATTTATTGAAGTATATGATTCATACATGAACATACATAAACTATAAGTGTTCAGTAAACATTGTGATCTTACAAAACAAACATGCATAACATCATACAGGGCTCCCACACATCACCTCCCCACAAACATCCTGCATTGTTGTGAAACATTTGTAGCAAATCATGAAGGACCATTGTCAAAGTATTACTACTAACTATAGTCCTTATCTTCCATCCCTATACATTTTTTTAAGGATTTATTTTATCCATTTTTACAAACACCCCCATTCCCCCCACCCCACCCCCATTTTTGCTGTTTCTGTGTCCATTCGCTGGGCAACTCTCTGTGTCTATTTCCTGCCCTCTCCTCATCCTTCTCCTCCTGTCTTCACTGGGATTCGATCCTCGGAATCTCCGATGTGGGAGAGAGGCGTCCTACTACCGCCTGTGCCACCTTAGTTCCTGGTTTTTCAGTGCATCTCATCTTGGCTCTCCCTTGTGTCACTCTCCTGTTACGTCATAATCCTGCTGCATGGTTTGCAGGCCCTGGTGGCTCACCCGCGGATGGGGCCTGTCGGCTCACCTGCTCGCAGGGCCTGGAGGCTCACCCACTCGCAGGCCTGGCGGCACACCAGCGCACAGGGCCTAGTGGCCCACGTGCCTTCTATATTTTTCTTTTTTTAAATTTTTACCAGGAGGTCCCAGGGGTCGAACCCAGGTCCCTCCATATGGGAGACAGATGCCCAACGACCCGAGCCACATCTGTCCCTGCTATATCTCTTAAGGTTGACCAAATATACCTAAAGTTACAGCCTTTTCCCATACAGGATGGTCATATAATAAATCAGGCTTAGTTTATCACCAGCATTCTAAAAACCAGACCTAGGGAGAAAAACTAAGTCTGGGGACACATGCATGGTTTCTAATATAGCGAATGTTTAGCCTACCCTGATTATCACAAAATCAGGACAGTGTGCAATAATCTTATTGACAGAGTTCACCCAACAGAATCAAGTGTTCAATTTTTAGGACATTAAGGAGTCTTTCAGATCAGTTGGGTGTAATTCAGACCACTAGATTCTGACAACCTGATTTGCTGACTAACCATATTTTCTAGACCAAAGAACAATCTGTTCTACAGCTCTGTAGCCAAAGTACCACTATTATAAAACTGATAGGGGACATTACAAAATAAGTGCTGGGGAACTGGGAGGGCTAAGCAAAAAATGGAAACAGATCTTTAGCTAATGAGATTATGAGGCAAGTCTCTATAAAAGAGAGTGGATTTGATCAGGGCTTGAAGGAGTAGTAAGATTTGGACAAGTAGATAGTGGCCAAGGACCTTTCAAACTGTTGCAGGGAACTGGGGAGTTGGGAAAACGCATCATATCAAAGCACAGCTTGCCTCCAACAACGGGATACCCTATACTTGGATCAGTGTTAACCAAAGTATCGGGAACCAATTACTCTGAATATTTCAGGATGGAATTCAGAAACATCACTTTGATCAGGTATATTATAATCCTGGCTAGCTATACTCAGTGAGTGCTTTTGGGGTTTGCTTTGCTTTCCTCATACTTGTGTCTTTCATTCCATTAGAATCCAACCTAATTTTTTGGCTTTTTGTCATTCCAAACCTCAAATTTTGCTACTTTTTGTTACCATAAAAATTTCCACAGTGGAATCCTTTATTCTCCCCAAATATGCTATTCTTTTCGGCTCAGTTCAGATGTTGAAATTCCTCATATTTCATGATATTTGGGGACAAACTATCAAGTTTGGAGGTATTGTAAGGTAAAAAACCTCGGGAACTAAGCCTCAGTTTCTGAATTCTGACAAGGAACTTTGAACAAAAGTACTTCTGGCACAGGGAGAGAGGAGCCAGAGGCCTGAGCTTAGGGGAACGGCCCCCAGCTTTCTCTCCTTGCTCGATTGCCCTCCGGGTGCGTTGTCATCAGAGCTGTGACGTAAGTATTTTCAAATGACCCCCAAATGTTTTTCTCTACTTCATATTATTTGTCTTGAGGTAGACTGGGTGTTAAAGATAAGCCAGAGTGGGAACCAAGTGTGACTAATCACCAGCCACTCGTGCAAGGAGTACCTTTACTCTTCCCATATGCCAGACCATTTCCCTCATCCTCATTCTTTATGTCTGAGGTGAAAGTCCTGCTCTCCTTTACCCAGCTGTCACCAAGAAAATGCCTCCAATGGACTGTAAATTAAACGACAGTCATGACACCTCTTTAAAACTCACAATGTACCATTCCTTGCATGCTTGGGGTCTCACCTGCTATGGATATCCATGATGACTACAAATTCATCTGTCTGACTCTCATTTAAAGTATAAGTCCCCTTCCTCAGGTGAGAACATGAGCTCTGCTCCAACCTCTGCAACAGGCTCACACTGCTACATTACATAAGTCAATGAATTCTGGGCATCCGATTCCTTATCCATACCAAATGAAAGTTGGCAAATAAGAGTCATGCAATTCCTCCCCATTTCATATCCATGGCAGACTTCATAATCGATCATGTCACTGAGCTCTACCATGCATTCAGACTCCTTCTCCACCCAGGCCTCCAGGCAGCCACTACCAACCAACTTGTGTTGGCCTTTGAAACAAAAATTATTTGCCATGCTTGGGACTAAGCTTTATTCCAGATCCAACAGTCTATTGCTTACTGCATTAAATTAACAAAATTGCAATATTACATTAAGAACCGTGGTATAGACCAACTTATTCTGATGTACATCTATCTTTTTTGTAGATAACATAAATCAAGGCTGACCTAATTTTTAAAAACCAGCACATACCTTCTTTGAAGTAAAATCTGTCTAAATTCAAAGATGAATGTGGATGCTCTTTGGGTAGGACAATAGAATTTCTTTGACTGTATACTTTGAACCACTAGCAACCACTAGCTTTTTAAAAAATCATTTTGTTGTTCCAATAATGGATATCCAGCTACATTAGTTAAGTCCTTTTTTATCTTCCCTCGTGTAAATTTTACAAAAATGAGAGCAATCAGATAAGGCCAAACAATTTCCTTCACTGAAATGTATTAAGGAGATCTACATATCAGGAAGGAGAACGAAATCCTTGGTGTCAGAATCTACCAAACCTAATGACAGGTACTTTAGGCTAAGGCTCCAAGAACCTTAGGAAGGCAGATGTCCCCGCTGTCATTTTGGCATGCCCTGGTCCTTGCTAGGCCATATGTCTTCCTCTATTTGCCTATAACTCTTTGAGGACAGAGACCCTGCTTTATTCATTTCTAAATCCCTAGAGCTTGGGATGTCAACCAGCTAAGTGTGAATAAGTGGTTTTTTAGTGAGTTTTCCCTTTGCTCAGTCCTTCAAGGAGCAGACATGAAAATGGGTAGGAGGCTTTAGAAGGGAGCCTAGACTCTGTCTGAATACATCCCCATCACTGTCAGGACAGTGAAAGAATCCCAAGAATCCTTTCTTTCCCAGAGCACTGTTCCTGGAAACGTGAACAGGATTATTGCTTCCAGGCTTGACTGCAGTTTCTATTAGACTGATCCAATTTGCAGCCTCTCCAATGGGGACTCAATATCCAGAGGTGACGAAGGGGACTTCTTTGAAGAATCAATATCAGATGCTGGGAACTTCCCAATCTTTGGCCCTTGGGCAAAATACATAAACTTTAAATGATAAAAACCTCAAGAAAGTTCGTTAGAACATCTGGGCACCTTATCAGGGATTTATCAAGCTTTCCAGTGTTGATCCAAGCATTCTTTTAATGAAAATCGGCTGTCAATGAGCAATTTATGCCAAGGATTTTGTTCCCTTTTCTTCTCATCCTTCTCCTTCTCCTTCTGCTCTACCTCCCTCTCTGGCTTTTATCACCGCAAAGGTTAATTTTCAGCTTCATATTTCCAGGCCTGCTGTATACACTGTTAGTATCAAACATTTGTGCTTAGGTTAACGCTCTATGTCAAAGTAAAATAAGTATAGTGGACATCCATCATCACAGCTTGAATTGGAGAAGTACATGAGGTTGAATTACTTTCTACTTTTGCAACTGGGTTGTTGGCCAAGACAACATAACCTTTCAGTCTTAATTTGTATAAGTAAGAAAGATCTTCATATGTTTTACTGATTTTTAAACTGGTAATTTTATACCAGTCACGTATTATAATTAACTGGTTTTTAGTCCTCTGTACTTGTGCCTTGAGATGACTTAACCTAAGTAGTTGCAATTACAAAATTAAAATAAATAACCGTATTCCAACAGAAGACTTCCCATCTATACAAATCAACAGCCTTTGCTCATAGCCTTGGGGAAAAATAGTGTTCTTTGAACAACCAAAATGTCATTACCATAAACTCCTCCTTTATTTCTTCTCTCTGCCCTGATTAGGTTGGTATGTTTCCTTTAGTGACTTCTTTATTTCCATGAATAAATTAGCTGATAATAGCAGTCAATGAGACAAAGAAAGGGGAGGGGGGTGCAGTTGCTGGCTGAGTAAGGGAAACAGAACCCCAGGACCTGGAAATTCTCAAGGGCTAAAAACAGAGACATGAGAGCCCTAGTAGTGTGGATAATGTGAAAGATACCAGGGCTGGGAAAGAGAAACTAAAGCCCAAGGACCTGAAAAGCCAATTGGTTAAATAAATAAAAATGAAGGTTCACTAATGTTTCTAAATATTGAAAAGTCCATTGAAGAGTTCAAGATAAGATGAGGACTGGAGGTCAATATGCATCTAGATTGCATAAAGCCTTCAGTATGATAAAAATATTATTCAATAATGATAAATAGTAAGGCTTAGTCTAATCCACCTTCCTGTCTGTAATATAGTCAGCATTTAAGGACACAAGTATGGATCAACTGGTATACCTAATTATAGTTTGTTTGAGTTTTAAGTTTTATTTGAAATGCTAAGCAGCATAGTTTTAGCATTTTGAAAAAAATATTCAAAATCATAGAGTATGGAATTTTTCATTTCAAATTTCTGACTGAGAACCACTCATACTTGATTAAAAGAAAGACCTGGTATGCTTTCCATCCACAATGATTTGACCAGACTGTACTTTCCTTATTTGATAATTGAGCCTTATAGCATGCTGGCTAGATACTTGGAGGGAACCCAAGAGTCCCCAACGGCTCATCCTGGACACCCTCATCCTCCCACCCCACAGGTGGCAGTGGAGCTACACCTTGGGTGATTACTGACCAGAGTATGCAGTGGGATCCCTGTTTACACAGTTGTGGATTTACGGTCTTGTTGTCCACATGCCACAGAACAT
The DNA here is from genome assembly GCA_026826555.1 of Tolypeutes matacus. Taxonomy (NCBI): domain Eukaryota; kingdom Metazoa; phylum Chordata; class Mammalia; order Cingulata; family Chlamyphoridae; genus Tolypeutes; species Tolypeutes matacus. The sequence continues at coordinate 15,438,071 of JAKSZT010054399.1, forward strand.
TTGAAGGATAATTTGCCTTAGAGATAAGGTGTCTGAATTGGATTGGAAAATGTAAATCAAGGGCTTTCTACTACTTCAGCTTATTTCTTTATAACATCATCCTTGACGTACACATAAGCTGCCATATACATTTAGTTATTCCCTTGAGGTCTATGTCATTTTTCCTGTATGAGATCCCAATACCCTAAAGGCAGGAACTGAATGTGGTACAAGGCCACGCACTTCTTAGCTGGGCCGACACTATATGGTGTGGTAGTTGGATGAATCATTTAAAAGACTATTTCTCCTTTGAGTCTTAGGGGAGAGGAGGGCATCTCCAGATAGTCAAATGAAGTAGAGTGGCTAAGTTAGAGGGAAAGGTTTATTCCCTTCTCCTTAGGTTTTTCTAAAAGGGCTGGAATTTCCACCACACATCTCTAGAGGGAAAATATTGGAAGATTCTTTCAGCTTCTCTCCATCCTTCACTTCTCCCCAAAGATACTTTTACAATTGGTTCATTTGGGAGAAGGAAATATTAGTAAGCAAACCTCAGTCTCTTCTGGATTCTCCACATTCAGATCAGATTGGTGGCATCCTGCTCTGTTCACTCCATCTAGGGGGGACCTGGGGCTGTGCCTGAAGCTGTTGGGTCAATCTGCCCATTTCAAGGGCCATTCATTTAAAAGTCCCTTATGGCTGCTGGTCCAAGCTGCATTATCCAACAGAACTGATAGCTTTTCATCTCTATCTTTCTGACACTTGTGTCTTCTTATAATTGCATCCAATTTCTGGTGAGAGATGGGGGCACTAGCTCCTAAAAGAATACAGCAGGGTAAGGCAGAGGACTATAATATAGGCTCAGAGGGCAGTATGTCCATCCACATGACTAGCAAAAGAAGAGGACGGTGTATACTCAAGACCAAAGAATGCCAGACCATCCTCTCTGTCATCCCTCCGGCCCAAGGAAGTAGTAGAGGCTAATGGAACTTGCTGTTTATCTAGTAGATGCCAAACTGTCTGAGTCACTGCCTTTATTATTATTTTTTTTCCTTTCTTCATTTTTAAACTTATTTTTGCATTTCACCAATAATGTATAAATATATTCTCATAATACAAATTTCAAATGATAAAAAGTAGATGGTCCTCCTAAACTGTTCCCCACCACTAAATCCCAATCACCACCAAATATTTCATCTGCCATAATGAGGTCCAACCCTCCCCAGGACACTTTTTGCTACCCCTCTCACAAGGATCAGGCTTAGCCTATTAAAACCCAGTGCAACTCTGTCTCTGACTTTGAACTTCTAGATACCCTTACACTTACCAAAAGCCCTGGTTGATTCAACTACCAATTAATAGAGAAACTTGTTAAACTATTGTGATGTAGTTAACAAAATTGAGATTATAGGAAACAACCCAGTTTCTTCAATAAATAAATTTCTAGGGAATAAAGGAAGAGATCGGGGAATTATAGATTAAAAGAAACACATTAACCAAGTGCAATGTTTGAACCTTCTTTGGATCCCTGATTCAAACAAACCAACAGTAGAATCATTGAAAGACAGCCATGAGATTATTGGCTGGATATGATATGATGATAATAAAGAATGACTGTTAATCTTGTTGACATGTGATAAGGGATTTGTATCTTTCTATTTATGAATTCTTATCTTATAGAGATTGTGGTCATTTCCTAGGCTGCTTAAAGCAGATATCATGTGATGTAGAATGGAAATAATGGGAATTTATTAGCTGACAGTTTGAGGCCATGAGAATGTCCAAATCAAGGCATCATCAAGATGATGCTTTCTTCCTAAAGACCAGCTGCCAGAGATCTTTGGCTCCTCTACCACATGTTAAGGTACAAGATGGCATGTTCTGGTTTCTCCCTTCTCTTCCAGGTTCCATTTCAGCTTCTTGCTTCTGTGTCTTTCTCTTTCTCTGCCTGAATTTCATTCTCTTATAAAGGACTCCAGTAAGAGGATTAAAACCCATCCTGATTCAGGTACCTCAACTGAAGTAACTTCATGAAAAGATCCTACTTACAATGGGTTTACACCTACAAGGGTGGATGAGAGTTAAGAATATGTTTTCCTTGGGTACATAGAGCTTCAAACAACCACAGAGATATACTCTGAAACCTTTATGAATAAAATTATATGATGCCTGGGATTTGCTTCAAAGTAGTATTGGGAGGGGGGCGGATGTGGCTCAAATGGTTGGGCGTCCGTCTGCCATATGGAGGGATCTGGGTTCGATCCCCGGGACCTCCTGGTAAAATAAAAAAATATATAGAAGGTGCATGGGCTGCCAGGCTCTGTGTGCCCGTGAACCGGCAAGCCCAGCAAGCAATGCAGCAAGATGATGACGTAACAGGAGAGAGATGTAGGGGAGAGCCAAGACGAGATGCTCCGAAAACCAGGAACCAAGGTGGTGCAGGTGGCAGAACGCCTCTCTCCTACATCAGAGTTCTCCAGGATCGAATCCCGGTGAAGACTGGAGGAGAAGGATGAGAAGAGATGGCAGGAAACAGACACAGAGAATTGCCCAGCAAATGGACACAAAACAGCAAATGGGGGAGGGGGGCTTTAAAATGGATAAAGTAAATAAATAAATCTTTTAAAATAATAATAATAAAGTGAGTCTCTTGTAGACAGCATATAGTTGGATAATTAAAAAAAAAATTAGTATTGGGAAAGGTAGTGGGGGTTAGGGGTAAAAATGAAACAACATTGGCCATGAGTTGATAATTACTGAAGCTGGGCGAGGAGTCCCTGGAGGTTTTCTTTTTGCATGTGCTTAGAATTTTCCATAAGAAAAGTTTAAAGAACCAAAAGGCACAAAGTTTTGGCGGAGTTTTCCTGACACAATTCTGGGGGAATGAGTCTATTGGGACCTGAGTTGGGTATGGCAGGCAGAGAAGTCTGTTGGCAGGTGTGGACACAAGCCAGGCTGAGAAGGGACTTGGAGAGTTGGCACGGTCTTTATCCTCTTGGTGAAACTTGACTACTCTCCCTAGAATGTCAAGTTCAGCTTTACATGAATGGCCTCCTTTGCAATGACTCCAGCTTTGAGGTTCCTGTCATTTTATTGCAGGACTAGCTTCCCACACCCTGACTTAATTTGAAACATTCACACATGTCTCTTCCCCATTATAAAGAAATAAAGAGATGAAGGCTTGAAAGGCAGCATTTCTCTGTGATTGCATGGATGGTGTTTTTGCTCTGGAATGTGGGAGGCCTGACCCAGGGGATGCTAGAAGCAGATGCAGCAACGCGAGGCTTAGGAATCTGCCTAGGAGTGAGGAGTTGATTGGAATATTTACTTTGAAAAGTTGCCTCCGTGGATGGGAAATGATTAATTCACCACAAGGAATTTTATATTCTATGGGGTGATACCCTCAGGAAAGAAAGGGTCTCTTTGAGAAACCAGACTGAAAATATCTCCTCTGTCCAGGCACCTGAAAGTCCCCTCATGGAGAAAGGAGGCAGCAAGGAGCAGTGTAAGGAAGAAGGAATAAAATCCATTTTTCCTGCTTTTAAAAAGTGAATTATCACCCAAGTCCATGCCAATGCCCACCAGAGATGCGGCTGAGGGAGGGGGTGAAGTCGTCAGCACCTGCTGTTAAGTGATGTGTCATCAGCTCCAAGAGGACAGTTTCAGGTGACCACCGAGGTCACATGACACACACACTGGGAAGCTGCTGGCGTGATCTGTGTGTGCTCCATCCTGCTGACACTGGCAGATCCTGATCCCACGGGTGCCATTTTGTCTTCATATCTTCCAACATTTGATGAGAGAACCCTTCCAGTTTCCACAGAGCCCCTCTCCTGAGGTCATCTATAAAGACAAGTTTGTGAAACTTCTTGGTGAACTTGGACAACCAAGCCATTCGCTTAAATAAGATTCAGCAGCTCGAGGGAAAGCAAACGGTACTCCATCAAGAACAGGTGATCTTGGAGAACAATGAGGTGCCGGTCTTTGGAAAGCGAGCTAGAAGCCCTCCTGCGAAAGAGGCTCCCTCTGACCCTGAGCCAAACAGTTTCCTGCCAAGTGCAAACCTTCAGCACAGTCGCCTTCATTTCAGCCACACCATGCACCTGCTCTTCCTTGAATTTGCACCGTGCACTCCTAAACCTCGGGACTGAGCAGGAGCTTTTCAGTCTTGAATCATCCTCAGCCTCCTTCTCCCCTGGCTGACTCCTACTTTATATCCAGGTCTTAGCTTCGTGTTGCCCCATCTCTATATCCTTTCAAGATCCTCCAAGTCTGAGTTAGCTGGCCTTCCCCTGTGCTCCCACCTGTAATGAGGACAGGAGCTCCATCTTTTCCTCTGTATCTCCAACACTTGGCACACAGCCTGGCACATAACCTGCTCTCAAGTGTTTGTTGAATGAATGGATGGCAGGGCCACAGCCTTGGACAGCCCAGGTGACAATACCCACACTGTATGGGGGTGAGAGTTGTGTTCTCATAGAATATGATGGAACTGTGCAACTGGGAGACCTTCGGTGACTGTTGCTTGCTGTATCTGAAGATTTAGCACTTCCCTGAGTGGGCTTACAACCTTCTATAGATAGTACACAGAGTGTGTGTTCCCCCAATTTTTAGAAGAAAGTCACTTGTGCAAGATCTCCCAAAACTATTGTTCACGAGTAAGCACTGGCCAGTCTTGCCTATGTGCATTTCTGCATCCAACTCTGGAGATTCGACTCTGGATTCTGTGCTCCAAGAGTCCATGGGGACAGTCTGTATTTCTAGGGGTGGGGGGTGACAGGGCTTTGGATTCTATTTTCTGCGTTATCACACCAGCCTCTTCAAATTGCCTATTTCGTGATTCCAATCAAAACCACAAAAAGAAACTGTATTCTAATCTTCAGTTTTCTGAATTTTTATGTGGAAAGCAACATCCGTTGTTGCACTCCTATTTTTCTCTGAAGTGTTCAATGTTAATGATACATATTAATATAGCATACAATTCATCCAAAGTGTACAATCAGTGGTATTGGTATACCCATATAGTAGTGCATTCACAATTATCATTAGAGCATTTTCTATTATTTCAATAATAATAATAAACAAAAAAATCAACAAACTCACAAGAAAATTTTTCACCCCTCGATCTCTCTATGCTTACCCTGCCGTACACAGCTGCTATTTCTGGCTATTCTTGCACAATTATTTATTTATTAAGCAGTTTTATGGATAGATACCATATGATCAATCCAAAGTGTACAATCAATGGCCCTTAGTAGACGTCCTTTTAATAGTATATGGAGTTTATTATCAGAGTCCCCCAAATTAGAGAAGCGTCACAAAGTGGATTATCACATCGGATTCCCACTTCGTATTTGTATTCAGAACTGAATTCTTTTCCCTAAGATTTCCAAATGCATCTAGAGTCTTCAGCTAACTCCATTTTGTGCCCTTAATGCTAATGTGGAAACTTGAATCAACTAAACATTTATTGTTTTCTTTTTAGTAAATGAGTATGTGTTGGAGATTTTTTTTTACTGCATAATAAAACCAACATAAAACGAATTTGCTTCAGTGCTCTTCAAAATGACCACGTTCTCCCTGCTTTTTTGCTTTGGCATCCCGCCCAGACCTTAACTAGGTTATCAGCTGGGTGAGGGCAGCCTCCTCAAGCCTTGAGGCTTCAGCCACGTCTGGGTGTCCCTGCTGTCTGTCACTCAGGGGTCTGCATGGTAGGGAGACCCTGATCAGTTTTACCCCCAAAGGTGCTGCTTGCTGGTGGGTTTTGCTTGTACAGACTCTGGCTATTTCTGAGACCCTGTGTGTGTGTGTGTGTGTGTGTGTGTTTTATTGCATTCCTTTGCAACTCTAGCAGCTGTTTTTGTCAAACATCTCAAAGTTTGAACTGCTAAACGAACTTTATAGAAATTGGTCACAGAAGAAGCCTATATGGCACCTTTTAGAAAACTAGAGACTAAATTATCTCTTAGCTACCTTTCATGGGATTAGTAGTGAGAAAATAAACCCAAACAGTGTGAGTTTAGGAAGATGGTTTTGCAACTTCTTCACTAAATGTCCAGGCAATATCTCTGTAAGTGACTACTGTCCACACACAATTAGTTCCTTTACCTATGTTTACCACAATGTTTTAGAAAATTTTGGTGGCATGGACCACATTATGAAGATTCTAAAAGGACCTTTACCTTTTAAGAGGGTCAAGTCGTTTGTTTATTTCGTGTAGTCCTTCAATTTTATAAACTTAAGATTCTAAAGAATTAAATGCAGAGACTTAGTAGAGGTCTGTGGTCTCTGAAAGAAAAATAAAGTGTCCAAGATACTATTAGCTTTTCTCTCTTACTGTTTAATTATATCAAAATATTGTTCCATTTTGTTACGTTTATTAATTTAACCATGAAGTAAACTTGATTCAACATCATATAAGCCACTAAAAAAAACCCTCTAAACTGATTGTAGCTCTGACTTGAGTGCAATGCCAACGTTAGGGAAGAATAATTCACCAACAGACCAAAACTAACCGTTCACCTGTTTGGTGCGTGACTTCATACATTTCCGTGAATAAAACAGACTCCAAAAAGCAATAAAACCAAGTGCTTTAGGTTCATCCATGTTGTCATATGCTTTACGACTTCATTTCTTCTTACAGCTGCATAATAGTCCATAGTGTGAATAGACCAGTTTGTTGAGCGAAGCAAGCCAGACACAAAAGGACAAGTACTGTATGAATGCGTTACTATAAACCAAATATATTGTGTAACATATTGTTTGATTCAAAAAATTTTTATATGTATCCAGTACATTTAATTGAGAAATGTATACATTTATTCATCTGTGTATACTTTTTAGTTTTTAATTGTTTATATTTTAAATTATTAAATGTACAAAATAAAGTAAAAAAAAAAAGCCAACAACAAAAAAACAAATACTTTAGTAGCCTTAGCCAGGTAACTGACGACACTCAACCAACTTCATGATATTCGGTCCTTTAAGGGAACATCTCTTTGAAAATTAGATGCCACCTAAACTGAACAGTCTAAAAATAGAGTAAATTATTAGCAATGCTGCAGCTAGTTTGAAATCAAATATTTATATATAGATGACTCAGTATTGTTATGCATTTCGTTAGCTACATGAGAAAATTGAATATTTTCAAATGGCCAATGCATTATAGGCTCATTGAAAACACAGGCCGTTGAAAGCTAGATTTTAGTGGGTGCCTTGGATTGCACTGGTTATGTAGCTTTAGACACATCACCTCAGGCTTAAAAAGTGTAAAATGAAGAGGCTGAATTAAATGGTCTTTGAAGTCCTCCCCCCCACCTCACACCAGGGAATTCTAAGATGAGATGAGAGATGAGCCAAAGAGAAGATTACGTTAGATAGAAGAGCACTGCTGGAAGACTGTTTTCCTGTAGAATGAACAGATGCTTCCATTGCTCCATGGGGGGCAGGGGGGCGGGCGCTGCAGCTATAAACACTTGACATTAAGGTCCTGGGACTGTCTCTCAACTCCAAAGCAAACTGCATTTCACAAAGCCTGTGGTTACAGGGTTAGCACACAAATCCAGCTTCCTCTTTAGACGGTTGAAACGGATTCTCTAAGGAACTGCATCTGATTTTCATTTTCTTTCCTCTGTCAGAATCTATTTCAGTGCAAAGGAGAGGGAAAAATATAATCACGGCAAAGGGCTTTACGTTCTTTGCAATGACATCATAATGAAATACTCACTTTAGATGATTTAAGGTTTCATTCTTAATTATAATCTAGAGTCAGTGGACACTTCTCTATATCATTCTTGCTATTTTCCAGATAAGTGGCCCAATTCCAATCACTTACTTATGTCCTGATTACGCTAATGCCTGTGCTTTAAACAGCAAAGGAATCTGCCTCTAATTAGAACAATCTCCTTTAACTGGATTTCTCCTGTCCATCACAAAAGCATGCACATTTTTCTTGAATGAACAGTGGAGGGCGCTGTTGCACTTGGTGTGTCTCTTACTAGCTTCTCAGGAAATTTCCCTTTAAAAAGGACTTTCCCACAGTAATAGGAACATGATGTCCGATAATGAAAACAATAACTACATCCACATATTTTTCCCCAGAAGTTGAGGATTTTTTTTTTCAGAGTGTGAATGCAGAGCTCTTAGCTATAAGAAACTAAGACAGATAAATGGATTTTAGAGAAGGGTGAAAGGTACTGAAAAATACTTTCAAAAATGAACATGGCTTTCCCAGACCTTGACATTTGACCATTTTAGCTATTGTATATTAGGAGTTCCATTATGTTTCATTGTTGCAGCAGGTATAAAGATAATGTAACAGAGATCAAGTGCAATGAACAGCAAAATTAACATCTGCCCACAATCAGTCTGGTGTCAGAGAATATATTCCCTGAATGAGGTTCACAGGGCATGAGCCTGGCAAGAATTATAGAAAGATACATGTTTAAACTGAGATGTGGCCACTGGATATTATCTTCAATCGCTGCACTTAAGCGTGCTTGGCGCGTGTCCTTTTCCTTTCCTAGAGCCTGGAGCCTGAACTTTCATACTCACCTTTTTCTTTCCCACAGTAAACTTCGGCTTCTATGAGACAATACCTTTTCTGTAGTTTGTCACCGATCTGGTACTGCTCCGTACCTCATAGGTAACTTACTTAGTAAATCAATTTAAGAAGCATTGGCATCTTTATAGTATGCTCAAAAGACGCTAGAACCACAAGCAAGGGAAGCTGCCTCTCTTGAACCTCTGGAGGGTTTCCAGATAAAATAGAGGCACAGCTACATTTGAATTTCAGATAAACAAACACATAACTTTTTTTTTTTTTTTTAAGACTTATTTATTTATCCCCCACCCCCCTTGCTTCTTGTGCTCTCTGTGTCCATTTGCTGTACGTTTTTCTGTGTCTGTTTGTCTCTCTTTGTTGGGTCATCTTGCTGTGTCAGTGGGCCATCAGTTTACCAGGCCTGGCCAGCTTGCCTTCATCAGGTGGCCTCCGGAATCAAACCAGGGGCCTCCCATATGGTAAATGGGAGCCTAAGCCCTTGAGCCACATGCACTTCTGTAAACACATAACTTTTTTAGTATAAGTATGTCCTGTGCAATATTTGGGACATATATTGAAAAATTATTCATTGTTGATCTGAAACTCAAATATAACTGTGCGTCCTGTAATTTCATTTACTAAATCTGACATCCCTATACCCTAGACATCAGCGGCACCCATACTGAGAACCATGAGACTATATGGTCTCTACAGAACTTCAGATTTGAAGTTCTATTTGTCCATGTTGCCATGAACATGTAAAGAACAGCCTAGGGATTTACATACATTTTTACAGCTTCCGGAGAAGAGAGGAGACTGGTTTTCCTTCCTCTTCTAACCTAGAGAGTAGGCTTCTGCCAAAAGCCAGATGGAGATAATTCGACTTATTTAATATTCCGTTTGATGGAAAACACAGTTTAGGGAATAATGTGTTTGTGAAGCCCGGCTGACAGCTAATCACGGGACCCCGCCCCAGTCGCACCGTCAGAGATGTAACTGCTCTTTTCCAAGCCCAGGTGTAAACCTGGGGGTCAGAGCAGCCAGCGCAGCCCCATTTAATCCTTGACTTGGCATCTGTTCCTTGTTAACTTTGCTTCCATCTTGGCCATCTGAGCTGAATATCTAGCTCTAGCTGCTTCCTAGGTTTTTTTTTTCTTTCCCCAGGAACAACAGGGCAGGTGCTATAGCGCGCTTAGCAAACAGGAGCTCCTGAATTGGGAAGTCATCACGAGCCAGGCTTTCCCCGGTAGCCAATTAAGTTAAGCATGTAGGGGAAGCTCCTCAGTGTCTCCTGGAAAATGAGAAGCAAACAAAAGGCGATCTAAAGTGACTTACAGTCCGTAAACTGCTGGTTATCGCTGCTCCCCTACAAGCCCAAGGACTGTTATCGCTGCAATTGTTCACCAGCGGAAATGCGGCAAAAATTGAAGGGATAAAAACCCTTTGTTTTTATGCTGATGGTTGAACGCCCCAAAATGTCGCCAGTTAATTAACTGTTAATTAAGCAAAATTACGTTTATCTGAGCTCACTGCAGTAAGGCAGAACAGTGCCTCATGAGAATCTTAGCAGTCTCAGTAAGGGGAAGCTGGGAGTGGAACATTAATAGGACTTTGGAGGGGAATCAGGAGGGGAGGGGAATCAGGAGGGGAGGGGAATCAGGAGGGGAGGGGAGCAGATGTGGCTCAAGCGGTTGAGGCCCTGCTTCCCATCTGGGTAGGTCCCGGGTTCGGTTCCCCGTGCCTCTTAAAAGCAAACAACTAAACATTGCAAAAAAAAAAAAAAAAAAAGCAAACAACAAACAAACGAATAAACTAACTCAGGGGAGTCCATGTGGCTCAGGGGCTGAGCACCGGCTTCCCACATACAGAGGCCCCACCCCTGTAGATTAAAAAACAAACGGGCTTTGGACTTTGGGCTCAAGTGGTTTAAGACAGGCCTTCCAAGGCATGGAACTGATGGGGATTGAGCATATTTGTAATATACTCCTTTAGGATTGGTGGACAGTGAGTCTAGATAAAGAAATCGTTTTGATGAGCAAGCTGGTTGCCTGAGTGACCAGACTATTTTCTCCAATAAATTCATTTGAAGCCAACAGTGAAGCTAATTTTTGATGGACCATCTTATCTTTATCTTTCGTGGGAAGTTTTCCTGGAACAAACAAAAAATCATGTTGTCATAGGTGGTTTCAGTTCTGTCTTCACATGGCCACTTTTGGTTTCAGTTGAGCCCTGAAATGTAATTACCACTTAGAGAGTGCTTAATGTGATAAGTACTTTCTATGTTTTTGTATCTGAAAGGTAAGCATGAATATCTCTATTTATTAACAAGCAAACAAGACTAAAAGAAATTAAATAATTTGTAAAAACCCTTCTGGAGCAATTACCTTAAAGGCAAAAATAGCAAAGAAGTTGTTTTTATCTGAAATAAACAGAAACTGAGGCAAGATGAGAAGTTGGGGGGGCCAAGGTATGCAGCCACCTGAAATGAATCTTGGATAAAGTGGAAGAACATGAAGTTGGTTTCCTCCACCTCGGTCTAGAGCAGGGGTTCTTAACAAGGGGTCAATGAGCTTGAATTTAAATTCAAAATAACATTATTCTGGTGGGGATGTGTTGGGGTGGGTGTGATATATTTATTAAATAATACGCGGTATAGTGTGGACTTAGTAAGGGGTCTGACTGGGAAAGGGGTCCATGGAACAAAAATGGTTAAGAACCCCTGGTCTAGAGTCTTTTCTTCCTTTCTGATGTCCCTTCAAATTAGGAAAATCACAGTCTTTGCCTGAGAGAAGTTCAGAGTCTGGTTTGCCCGTTTAACATTCTAGCCTTGTATCTACTGCACCTACCTGTGAGATGAATGCTAATTAAAAACCAGCCTCTCAGGTCCAGCTTTGTACTTAGACCCTTCAATAGCTTTCCCCAGTGTGGGCTTCGTGTGAGGCACAAGAAACGATCACATTACTTTCCTAAGGAATTAAGTGGGCTGAGCACGTGGCAACTTTTCTTTCCCGGTATAATCCATCAAAAGCATGGTCTAAATCTTGATAACATTAAGTCCCAAATTCTCAAAGTAGGACATGAAATTATATCTCAGTGACTTCCTTTGACCCAAAAGAAAAATGCAAAGCTGGTCTTACTTGGTTTATCTTCATGTTAATCATGAAGGAGGAGTGTGTTTAAAATACCAAGCATATTAATGCCATTTTCAACCTTTTCTGCTGCAAGTTAGGTTCCTCTTGAAGCCCAGTATTTTTTTTTAATCATCAACTCCAGTGACCTTACTCTCTATATTTATTATGCTTTGGATGAAATAATATTGTAGGAGTTCCTATTTTTTAAATTCCAGGCTACTATAAAATACACACTGTATCTGTCACTATTTCACCCATCCGTTTGTGAGTCTGAAATCATTACTGAGTTAGCTTCAAACCTTTCCTTGTCTGAGAGAAATAAGATAAACTCTTTTTCATTTACCTTGGAAAGTGCTAGTTTCTTTGTTCTAAATATGCAGCTCAAATTCATGATTTCTTTTTAATAGAGTTTTCTGTTTTTCTTATGCCTAGCCTGGACAATCCTCTTTGGCAAACAGAACGGCTTTTGGACAAATGTTGATGCCACAGATTAAAAGGGTATGTAACTCGTCAAACATAAAAGAAACGATTTTCCTTAACTCTTAGTTCAACAGTAACAGCCGCAGTAAAATCTATCTAAGAAGTTTTACTAATATAACTTAGCAGGATATTTTATAATAAAGGTGAGATGGAAAAGCAACTTAATTTTTAACTGATTACAGATTAAATATCTACTATTGTGTTGGTCCAAAGGCTGCTTAAAATAATGGGCTAGGACTTGCCATTCTTTGTTTTTTTAAAAAAAGATTATATTGATGTTATTTGTTGTAGTGGGAGTAAACTTTATTGGCATAGCCAATACACCAATGAGAATGGAGGTGTGATGTGTATTTATTATTAGCCACACTGAAGCTAGTTGAAATGAGATACTTATATTTCATCCACTAGGATTGGCCCCAAGTAATTAGGATAATTTATATACCTATTCTCTCTACCCTCTCCAACAGAGAGGATCTCTCTTTGAATGGAATCATGGGTTTTGAAACTATGATTAGTATTATAAATAGCAAGTTATAAAAAATGTGACCATTTAAAACAATTTTTCTCAATCTTTTCTTTTTTCATTACCATCCTCCTAAGATGCCTTTTCAGACATCATTTTTTCCTACTCAATCTCCCATGAAATTTTAATACCACAGATATACCATTTATCTGTTTCTATATATAAATGCTTATCTGTGCTTTATAGATAAAATGAGTAGTAGGATTTCTTTCACCCCTCAAGAACCAATTTTCACGCCTTTGGGTGCAATATTATTACCCCTTTTGATTTTGATGGTTTTAAAACATATAAAAAGTAACAGCCCCCAAATTTCTGCTTGGAAAGAGGTTTGTTCTAATTTCCTTGTAAGGAGAGTCAAAAGAATGGATGCAAATAATTTAGAATAAGTCCAAAATGATTTTCTAGGTTTAGGTGAGGAAAGAGAAATCTTTAGTTCTAACCTGATTTTTCCCCCTGAAAATCATAGTTGTTATGATTCCCCCTGAAAATCATAGTTGTTATCTAATATCAGTGAGTCTAATACTGACTGAGTCTAATACTTACCCTGTGGTAGTCAGCCCTAAATATTACCATAAACATAAATACCACCTCACCCATTTGTTCATCGTTCATTCATTCACTCACTACTTATTTGCCCACAAGCTTTAACTTAGGAGCTGAATATGCAAAGATGAATAACAGTTAAATTGCATTTGTTCATCCCACTAATGAGACCACAAATTAGAAAAGTATTAAAAAGCAAGTAAATCTCCATATTCTGTAGCACCTGGAATATTGAAAGAAATATAGTTCACTAATGTATATATATATGTGTGTACACACACAAGAGGTAAAGGTAGATCTTGAGTGACAATGATTATGAATTACAGTCCAATTACAGTGTCTGTGTGTATAGACAATTTCCATTCACTTGAATAAGCATTTGGTAAGCAAACCAACAGCCAAATTTTGGCCATCCATAAGTGTGTCACCAAATCTGCCTTAAAACCAATTTGCCAACAATTAAATGACAACATTAAAGTGCCCATAAAGGAACAGAAGGTTAGCCTCTACTTTAAATTAAATTAAGAATTTCAACCATTTTAAGTTAAAATATTAGTTCCCAAACAGAGATAGGTTTTTTTTTTGTTTGTTTGTTTTTTTAAACCAGTCTTCTCCCATTTGTCTTTTTCTCTCCAGCCAGCTTTAAACCTCAGGCATCACTTGCTTTAAAAGTTCATTTTAATATCCATGATATAGTGGGAGTACTTGCAACTTTGGCAAGCACATGGTTCACTGAAAAGCAACTTTGCACTAGCACACCATTTATTTCTGAAATGCTGGCAAAATTGAAAGAAGCTCTAACTCCACAAGGGGCAACATTTTTCTCCAGGAAAATTGTCAACGCAGTTAAAACAGCTGTGTGCAAATTAAGAGAAATTAGCTATTGAGTCAAATTCCTTACTTCAGGGATGATAGTCATTGACATGAACATATTCTAAAGTAATAAAAAATGGTGTTTCCCAAATGAGATCCAGAGACCTCGGTGATAGTGTATCTGTGATCTATTGTCCATCTGAGAATGAAGGGGGAAAGTCACATGATCTGTATTTGGCTCTTCCCACTCTTGTTAACTAGAGTTTGGGGCTCTAGCAATTAAATGGTGGGAGGATGGTCAACAAAGATGGAGATTTGAGGACAATTTATATGCATCTAACCACCAGAAAGGGAACTTATGTTTAACATTATCCTGAAGGTTTGTTTCTCCAAACTTACAAGACAGTCCATCTTTTCCATGATTTAATAGCTGCAAAGACTATGGATATTGTGAGAGACAACTTTGAGGGCATAAGTGTAAGTATTGCAAGTAGCCTGGGGAAAAGTAATGGGAGAAGGCCCTTTCAGGTCATGAAGGAACAAAATACAGCGTTTCCAAAATTTTACTAGTAGGTCCAGATTTTCAACTTGGCTACTGTCTATGAAAAAAAAAATAACAAGGGCTTGCTTTGTGCCAAGAGATGAGTTATAGGAGCAGGGTGCAGAAAGAAGACAAAGACAGCAGAAAAGATTAAAAGCCTAGAATTAAAGTGAATGTTAAAGTATAGTTGACTATATATTAAGAGGGAGATTGAAATGTAGTCGAAACTATATGAGCATCTTGAATTTAAATTGTTTGTTTAGATTAGCATTTCCTAAAGTATAGTCCCAAGGCAATAAGCTAATTATGTTTAGAATGGCATATTCATTACTCACTTTGTGTTTCACAATGCTTATTTCTATATTAAATTCTCTATGAAGTCCTACAGTGCTATATATTTTACTAGTGATTGAGACATACTGTTCATGGTAGGTATCAGTTATGTAGTAGAACCAACTTGTACCTGTTTGCAGGAGTGGTTCTTAACAAATTTTCAGGAATTTATAAACAGGTTGATAAAGCAGTCATTATTAAAAATTAAATGACACAAATTTGCAATTATATAAGTTAAATTGAAAACAAAGGTAATGAGCCCATTCAGAGAGTTTTTATTTTGGCTATTATATTTTTCAGTTCTACCTTTCCATTTTTCTTCAAGTGTGTTCACAATTGCTTGTTGGAATATTTTTATAAAGGTTTCTTCAATAACTTTGTCATATAATTCCAATATTTGTATCATCTCATTAGTGTCTTTTGAATAGCTTTTGCCATGTGAGTTGAGATTTTTCTAATTCTTTCTATGCCAAGTAATTTTGGATTGTATCATAGACATTTTGGTGTTTTCTTATGAAACTCCTGGTCATGTTTAAATCCCATGGAAAAATATTGATATTTTTGTTTTAATAGACAATCAACTTGGTTAGGTTCAGGCGACAAGTTCTAACTCATTTCGTTGGTCTATGGTTTCAAGGTCAGTTCAATTTTCAAAGCCTTTGCAGTGTTGTTTGGATCTGTCCCACATATGGACTACCCAGTGACTAATCTAGGATCGGGAAGGTGGTCTATCTGTTATTTCAATTCTCAAGTCCTTTATATGCTGACTAGAATCACATTCGTTCATTCAGGATGAGCCTAGAATTTCATAAACATCTTTATGGAGTTGTTTTCTCAAACTCCTCCCTCTTTGTGTGCTCATGAGTACTTTCCAGTTCCCTGGGGCTCCCCTTTTCAGTCCTCTAGCTAGAAAGATGGAACTTTAGTTACCTCATTCTCCTGTACACTTCCACAGCTGCACCCACATCCTGGACCAACATGAAATGACTGGGGGAATAAAATGCTAAACTCACTGCCAATTCAGTGGTTCCAGAAAGACTAGAAGAATTCTCCAGTCCACCATCCACTGCTTACTTTTCGGAGTGCCAAAATAGCTACTTCAGGCATATTATCCAGGTTCTATAGCTATATTTGGCTGACAAGGAAGGAATGCGCTTACTCCATTTATAAGCAAATTCCCCCCAAAGCTTCTGACAACCTACCCTCATTCTGTCCTCTGAACGAAGCTTTGATCTATTCCCAATACCTCTTGAGGATATAAGGAATAGCAAATAGAAAAATAGGAAAATAGGAGAGAGATCTGTGAATCCCTGTTTTCTTTAATGATTCCCTAAAAATTATCCTTTCCAGACTCCTTATCATCTCACTTACTTGCCTCTGGATTTTCCCAGACTTGTTCATATCTTTCTTAAAGTGTGGTGCCTGTGATATAGGACTACTACCTCCCTCAGTCTGGACACTATAAATCTATTCATGTGGTTTAAGGTATGTTAGCTTTTTCAATAACTGCATTTCATTATTGGCTCAGAATAAATTTTTGGAAATCCCCAGCCTTTTGCATATTCTCAAAGTCAGGCCTTTACCATACTACTGCAATCAATTATTTTTGCCTGAATGCAGGAATTTAGAACGGTTAATAATATAGTTTACCTTTTTGACTATAGTTCATCATTCTTGCTTTTTGAAGTAATTTGCAATTCTGCTACTCTCTGTTTTATTGGTTATCCATCTTAACCTTATGCAGAAAGAATGAAAGTGAATCTTAAGATGTTCTGAGGAGCCAGGTGAAGTGGAAAGAGTATCAGGAGTTAGTCCATCTCTGCATTCTGACTTCAACTGATAATGTCCTTCCCCCAAGCTTTTCCTGAACATGCCTAATACACAATTGTGACAGAGTTCAATTTTTTCCTTGGAGTTCCTCTGCCCCATGTCATTTGGGGGCTATGTCTACACGCTGCTTTCAGTGTCTTAGTTGAGTAGATTTTGTAGACATTACAGGGATTTGAGAGCTCTGGCCTTTCTACCCTAAAGGAGTTTGAACTTTAGAAATAGCCATAAGACAGCTTTTCCACAAGCTATAGACAAGAGTGTTGAACTGGTACTGAGGGAAAAAAGAAGGGGTGGGGAGGACAAATCGCGAAGGGAGAGAAAGAGAAGGAAGAAAAATGGAACCAGAAGGGAAGACGATTTTACTCAAACAAAGAATATTCTTTGTCATTCTAGCTGGTGCTGTTGGCAGTTCCCACACCTGCTATACTTGCCTTAATGGCAGCTAAACAATGACACGCAAGCCCACAGGCCAAATAAACATTTCTTCAGAAAGAGCTCCAGAAATCCCCCTATCAGAGAGTGACCTGGGGAAATGATGGCCTTTCCAGAATAACATTTGGGGTCTGGAGGAGAGAAATTATGGATCAATAAACCAGGGTCTACTAAAAAAGAAAAAGCAAATCCTAGAGACAATTGAGGAAAACATTTTTGAATGGAAAATTTCAAATACATACTAAAACAGAGAAGAACATAATAAAACCCATGTTTCTAACATCCAGCTTCAATAATAATTAGCTCATGACAATTTGGTTTCATCTATACCTTCACCCATATCTCCTCTACCTCCTTGTCCCACTGTATTATTTTGAAGCAAATCCCAAACCTCATAGCATTTCCTTTGTTATGACTCAGTATGTAAGGAAAAGGCATTTAAAATAGGACAAGTTCCACACAGATAATCTGTGTATAAACCCAAAGAGAGAGTAAATCTTGGAGGAAAAAAAAAAAAAGGAAAGCCACTGAAGAAAAATTTGAAGAGCTGAGTGAGGAAGGATTGGAAATTATCCATTTCTAGGAATTATTCTCAGATTTTGGTAAATATTTTACTTTTTGAATAAGACATGGCCACATACCAAAGAAACACTAGAGCAGAAGTCATACAGTTCATAGAGAAACAGAATCAATAATGGGGGAAAATCCATCCACCCCATATGGTTAAACATAAAAGAAACACATTTGAGCTGCATTAGTCCATGGTGACAACACTTTTAAAATATATGGGCCGTAACCGTATTTTTAAAGTTTGTATTTATTTTGCTTCGTTCCACGAGATGTAAACTGGGATATTCAGTTATAAAACAACATTTTATTGCTTCTGGGTAATTCCCCAAGAGAGGAAAATAAAGTTTCTTTCTCTCCCCCACCCCCTCCCCCAAAGTGATAAATGTTTAATGAAACATCTAGACCTTTCCCCTTAAAGGTTATGCATGACTTTAGAATATTTTTTTAAGCATCTGATTTCTTCCACCAGAATTTAGCAGATGAATCATAGTCCAGGTATGAGTATGGAAAAAGGAGGAGAAATACTTGTGGTTCCGAACACAGAACTGAGTCCTCAATATTAAGAAACTGCCTGTCAAGTCAGAGTTCTGTCACCAGGAAGGTTCATGGATTGCTGAGAAAATGACCGGGGTCATCCTAAATCCCACCCAGAAACGATGCGTAAGGATTTGGAATGTCAGATTTATCTTAGATCACTAGCTTCTTGAAAGAAAAGTATGAATAATCTTATATTTCTCTTTCCCTCCCTCCCTCTCTCTCTCTCTGTCTCTCTCTGTCTCTGTCTCTCTCTGTCTCTCTCTCTCTCTCTCTCTCTCTCTCTCTCTCTCTCTCTCTCACACACACACACACACACACACACAAAACTCCATAAAAGCGTTTTTAGGCATCAGGTTAGTTTTTAACCCAACCAGGTTTACAGAAGTGTAAAACAAATCAGAAACAAATGTATTCAATTTTTCTTGAAATAAAGATTTCAAGCAAAAGAGGAAGAATCTTCAGAAAGTCCATTTCAGGTGTCATCGAAGCTTAACCCTTTCTAGAGGAGTTCCAGAGCAGGGGATCCCGGGCTGTCGTTTCTGCTCTTCCCTCTGCCACCGCCATCATACGCAGCCCTCTGTCACGTCCCCTTCACGAAGGCTGGCTAATAAGCGTTGGAATCGTGTATATCTGTGCTGCAAAGGTGCACTGTACATTCAAAGTGCGGCCTTTTGTTCCCTTCTCCCCTTTTATTTCCTGTCACAGCGTTATTTGCGGCCTCGTTTTCATACCTCTGGTTTTCATTAAATAAAAGTCAGGAGTAAAGACTGTAAATCTCTTTATGTTCTATGCGACTCTGGGGCAGCCAGGCCCAGGCCCCTGCCTAACGACCTCTCCTGCCAAAGCCCACCGTCCCGAGTCCCCCGGGGGATGGGGGGTGAGACCAGGAAGGGGAGAGAAAGGAGGTTTTCTTGCCTCAGGCCTGTTAACCTGAGTCTACTTTCCCTTTCTCAGGTTTGTTTTCTCAGCTGGTGGTGCACACTCTGCTCCAGCACTGCTAGGTCTAGTGGAAAACAGCTTCCTCCAAGATCTAAAGGTGCATTCTAAAGAAGTGGTTTGGAGCTAAGACGGAGGGAGCTTAGTTAGAGCTTGGTGCCAGCTCTCTCTGTTTTTCCTAGTATATGGAAATATGAACTGTGCAAACAGTTCATATTTCACATTCCACCTGTAGCAAAATCTGCCAAAGCAGACAAGGAAGGTTCTTAGACCTTTCTCCACCTCGAATAGCAGTGTCTTCCACCTCTCTCTCTATTCCCCCATTCCCATCACCCTGCTTTTACCAAAAAAAAGCACCCTCGCCACTATCATATCCCAAGGGAAGATATACCTTTTCCCCAAATATTTCATCCTTACAATTACCTGTGACTTATTGGCTTTTCCAACCAGAGCCCCCAGCTCTACACAGCAATTGAAATGCTTGTTACTCATTGATACTCAGGGGCCAATACATCCTTTCACTCTCTAATAGGACATCAGTGAAAATTGGCCTTCAAGCTAAGCGCTTTCAATTAGGAGCTGAATAGGAGACGTTTAAAGATGCTTCTTTCTCAGACGACCTGAGAAGTCACCGACCTCCTCTGTGTGGCTGCCCTACTCCAGGCCCTTCTACCTCAGTGTGAAAATGTTCCTAGAGCTTTGATTGCCTGCTACATGACAGAGACCTAACTAAGTCTTCTTTAAGTGATTAAGGGAAAATAAACCAATGCTTGGAGCTGACACACACTGGCATCTGCAAAGCCCTGGGGACGACAGGGCCCGTTCCACCTGCCTTAAGGGTCTCGAAGCAGTGACTTACAGCTACATAGAGGTAAGGTACACTCTAGTGACGAGGGGCTCGCACAGTGAAATCTGCCCCAATAACCATGGCCCTGCGCCAAGAAGAAATGTGATAGGGTCAATAAGCCGCATTCCTATTCCAGGTGGAAATGGGAGGAGAGGAGGAAGCTTACCTTGTGCCTGACATCCCCAAGGGTCAACGAACTATCTCAAGGAAAGAGATAAAGAAGAAGAAAAGAGGGAGACTGAGCAGAGTGAAAGGAGAGGCTACGGGAGATGGGACAGAAAGGACAGGAAGTTCTCGTTTGGGACAGTGACACTGGATCTTGTGTGGAGTCGTCGCACCAGCTTCTAATTTTGAGTTGTCAAGATTCATCTCACAGGAAAATCAAGGCAGAAAAGAACATGTAATCTTCCTAAAAGAGACCCCACTGTATCTCCAGATGTTTTGGTTTATTCTGTGGGGAAGGGAAAGGGCCTAGATGGAGAGAAGCAAATATGTTCATTCTGTGCAAGGAGGAAGGCCACAGAGTGCGAGCTGTTTAGAGGCCTTTGAAAGTATTGCATTTCAGCAGAAGGAGCCAGGAATAAGATAGCATTTGTTAACATTGTTAATCCATTAAGTATACTTTGGACAACCGAGCTATTCTTTGGAACCCTCTGCTGTGCGCCTTCTAACAAGGAAACAACGTCCTGCTGAGTTTAGGTGTGGTGTGTGCTAAGACTACATAAAGCTTTCAGCAGCTTTATATGAAGTTGATTTTTATTTTGGGGAACAGCACATATTGAATCAGTAGGAAAGAGAGAAACCACTGCCTTATCCCTCCATCAGAAAAGACATCACTAGTAAATTGCTGGATAGTTTAAATGGCTTATGGGGATTTTTAAAAATCAAATCTACCCCAGAATATAGAGTTTATTTTTTTTGTGTGTGTGGTGGGTTTTTCTCCCTGAAGGAAATATCTCAATATCATAAATACTTTTTTTTTTCTTAACTCAAAGGAGTGTCTCAATCCCAGGTCCTCATTCTATGAAGAGTTCTGGAATGTATGGACGCACAAGTTAATTAGGGGCAGAGCCTGGTGTAGAGATATGGATGATGTTCAATAAGATCCCAGTACCAACCTATCAGAGCATGCATGAACACAGATCCATTATGGTTGTACCAGCACATACTGGTTAGAAACCCCAGTCTCCCGACCATTCCAGGGCTTTTTGCATTGCTGTACATCTCAACTTGGCTTTGCGTTGAGGTCAGCAACTTCGATTTATAGTTTGTGCAATATTGAGGCATGGGGGTTGGATTCCCAGGCCAGGTACTGTGTGGAATAAGAAAGATGCATAAGACGCAGTTCCTGGAAATTGGACCCCTCAATAGCATCGTTCTGCTTGACTGACGATGACTCATGCGACCAGTTGCATCATCCTCCGTCATTCTTGAGAACACTGGACAGGGCACAGCAGGTAAAGACAGAGGGTGCATTGAAAATACAGGCTCAAAGGCTCCCTTTCTTTGATTCCTGCTCCCCTAACAATGACCTCCCTAACTAGGAAGTGTGAGGCTGACAGGAGAGCAACTGACGGATGAAGTAAATCAGGACTAAACCACAGAAATGAGGGCTGGGATAGAAAACCACAGCCTCAATGCCAACTCACAGCACTGCTCTGAGCCTGTGGTGTCATTAACTCCTCCACACAGTGGGCTCACACTAGACCTAGGTTATTTTTGCCTGGCCAACATTCATCTCCTCTTCTTCTGGAAACTGCACCTCAGCTTTCCTGTGGGGACCCACCCTACCCCACAGTCCAGCCCTTTTCGATGAATGGCTGGTTTGCTCAACACCCAGCTCTTGGTTGAGCCCGTGATGCAAATCTGAACAACCCAAGCACATCCCATCTCACTGGGGTGCCATGACTGAGTCGTGGGTGATTTCATGACCCAGGTCAAGCCAAAGAGACTCTACCTGGGGAGTTTTGTTGGAGAGATATGGAAAGCAGCCTTCTCTTTCTATTGGAATTGCTAACTATTAAGGCAAGGAAAGACATCATGTAGAAAGAGCCCACCTGAGAGCAGAGCTGAAATGTAGGAAAGCAGAGGTGAGATATGAGGTAAGGAACAAGAGGGAGAGAATAAATCTAAGTGACATCTACATCCCAGATTCAGTTGTGCCCCAGGTCAAGTCAAATGCGTGTTAATGGAATCCTTCCGAGATGTCTACTTTTGCTTAGCATCTTCTTGTCCTTATTACATGTAGCAATAATCTGTCCCTTCATATTACTATATTGAATGAAGATACCACAATTCATTCACCCATCTTCTGTTGCCAGAATTTGAATTATTTCCAGAATGTGGCTGTTAAGAACAATGCTGCTGTGGACGTCCTTGCACATATTTTTCAGTGGGCATAGTACTCGTTTTTGGAGGTGTATACCCAGGTTTGAAAGGCCTGTATCTGTCCTTTCATCCTTTATTCTCAGCACTTATTCCTTCACCCTTTATATATATAGGTTCTGCATAGTAGTAAGTACAAATTGTTCTTGAGATCTGTAAGCAATTTTCCAACAAATCTCTTGTAGGGAATAAATGACATTTAATAAGATTTTTGTAGTATTAGCAACAAGAATTGGATAAATTCTTGATTAAGTATATGAAAATCTGAAGAGTAGGTGGAAAGGTCAATTAGCAGAAAACATAAGACCCTTTCCTTAAAGAACTCAAAATACCAGCTCAAAACTTTTTTTAAAAATTATACCACTTCAATAAATAAGGTAAACATCCTTTGAAAAGAATAAGACAGAGTATGAAGAATTTGGTTTCAAGGAGGACTCAGGAAGAAGATGGTTGGAAAGAAGTCTGAATCGATATAATCATTTTTGCTGAAGAAATATGTTCGGGCAAGAATGGGAACAGGGCCTCAACAAGTGTCCCAGAAAATAACATGACCAGAAAGCAACCTCATTAATCGAGGTATCTGTTTTAGTTTTCTAAAAGCTGCCAAAAGCAATATACAAGAAATAGGTTGGCTCTTACAATGGGGGGTTATTGGCTTGCAATCTTACAGTTCTGAGGCCGAGAAAACTGTTCAAATCATCAGGCGATGCTCTCTCCTAGAAGACTGGCTGCCAGTGATCCCGGACTCCTCTGTCACACAGGAAGGCATGTGGCAGCATCTGCCAGTCTCTGCCCTCTCCTCCAAGCTCCATTGCTTTCAGCTTCTCACTGCTTTGTCTGTGGTTTTCTCTCCCAGCTTCTGTGGGTTTCTCTCTGAGCACTTGTGTCTTTTTCTTCTGTGTCTGTCTCTGTATTCATCCCATTTATAAAAGACTCCAGTAAGAGGATTAAGACCCATCCTGGGTCACACCCTAATCAAAGTAGTAACCTAATCAAAAGAAGTTCCCACCTACCATAGGTTTATACCCACAAGGAATGGGTTAGCCCTAAGGACATGATTTTCTGGGGTCCATAAAAACCTCAAACTACCATAGCACCAAATTTTGTTTTGCTTTGTGAGTACCTGCTTCAGTTTTTACTGGATAGAAGTACATACTCTGGGAAAGCCAAGGACGCATGAGGAATTAACTTTCATCCAGTGGACTATGATTGGAAGATGCCTGTGTTTGCTACTGCCTACCACTTTTTCCTCTTCCTTCTACTCCTTGATGGACAGAATCTGACCAGAAGCCTAGCCTGAGTTTGCATGAACAAAAGTAACTTTCAGCTTAAAGTAAAGATCAAAGAATCTGCCAGATCATGTGACTCCAGGTCTGGACTTTCTCTTTGTCCTATCTCACTCCATTCTTCCAACCCAGGACTAGCTCACTGCTCCAGGGTATGACTCAAGTTCAAACTTGAAGTCAGCAAAGTTTACTGGTGTTTTTCTAGGTCTCCTCCCTTCCCTTTCCCTCTTTCCAGGAGGAGGAAAAAATGACCCCCTATCAGCTTAAAGTATCAATTCAAAATGATTAGATAAATAATGAAGGTAGAGGCTGCTGGTGAGGGTGAATTCAAGGTCATTAGTCCTCTGTGGCTGGAAAACACTGATAAGAAATAGAGGACAAGTTGGGGCGGGGGAGGGAAGGAACACAAAGAGAGGGTAGGCTTTTCCAGCTGGGTCTGCTGCAGAAAGAGCAACGAAACCTGCAACATCTAACACTTCTCCTTCCGTTGTCCAGTTAAACACAATGACTCACTCACATATACATAACATATGAGTGTTTGGGTAGAAAACAGCCTGAAAAAATAAACTTTCTGGGGAAAAATGACATTGTTTCACCTGCGGCACAGGGTTTGTGGAATCGGCAATGTTTGGGCAGAGGAGGGAAAGGAGCGGTCTGCTCACCTGTGCTGGGGAGACCAGGTACCTGTGATGCCTGCACCTGAACCTTTTTGAAATTCCAGCAGGTATTTCGCGGAAGGCACAGACCCCGAGTTCACTCCTCCAGGGACATCACTGGCACTGGGGGCCACGGTGGAAGGGGGATGGCCCCGGGATTTGAGGAACAGAGAGGGAACACACATAGTCACTGCAGTTGTATTTCCATAGTAACCATTGGCCAAATGTCCTGAAATATCCAAGACAATGTTGAATTTTTAAATTGGTTATTTTATGGTTTTGGTAAATTTGCCTCCAAAGTGTCAGGGTCACAAATCCTGTTTTGGGTTCGGAATGTATCTATGTACAATGCAAGCACACGAGATGGAGGGCCGGGGAGAGGGGTGGCTGAAAAACCCGCCTTGCACAGGATACACCTGTGCACAGAAGAACCACAGCTGACACAGCTCTCTTGCTAACGGCCTCATCCCTAACTTGGGAGTTCTAGTGATTGATACACTACGGCTTGGTTCTTGTCTAGAAATTCTTTAAAAATGTTGCAGATCCATCTAAATTAGGCTGCCCCTCTCTTGACACTCCTGTCCTCACCCTGATCTAATTTTATCACAGCCATCGTCACCTTTCACTAGATCATATTCTCCACGTATTTATGGGGTTTATTATTTATTATCTGCCTTTCCCACTGGAACTGGAGCTCCACGGGGGCAGGGTTTTTATCTCTTCTACTCCCTGTTGTACTCTAAGTGCCTAGCACAGTCCCTGAAAGCCATAGGGTGCTAAATGAATAATACGTTCATTGACTGAGCTTTCTCATACTCACTAAGCCAACTTTTCCCAAAATTAGGTTGATGCTTGTTAAGATGTATATTGCTGGGTCTCACCTCAACCTAAGATGTCAGGCTCCCCAGGCTTGAGAATGGGAAACCTGCATTTCTAACAAGCTCTTTAGGCGATTCCTATCCATACCACATATCATGGGGACCCCACACTAAACCTCTTAGACTTTAAGACCGTAGTTTTCAATTTTGTTTTTAGCTATTGAACTCGTTCTTCAAATGTCAGCCTACAAGTTCCTATGAGATCAGACAGATATACCCAGAGAAATTCTGACTGAAAACAGATGGAGGTGGGGCCCTTGGAAAAGCCTCTGAGGGAGAAACTGACCTCCCCAAGGCTTCACAAGGCAGAGGAAAAGCCTCCTGTATGAAGAATAGCTCAAGGCCTCCGAAGAAGCAAGTTGTCATGAATCCTATAAGCACAAGGAATGAATTCTGTCAACAAGCTAAAGGAGCTTGGATGTGGGTTTTTCCCCAGTTGATTCTCCAGATGAGAACTCAGCCGAGCTGACATCTTGATTTCAGCCTTGAGAGACCTGAAGCAGAGGGCCTAGCTAAGCCATGTGCGTTGTTAAGCTGCTAAATTTGTGGTAATTTGTTATGCAGCTTACAAAACTGACATATCAGCTCCACCACTCCCAGACTCAAACTCTCCAGCAGCCTTCATTACATTTGCATTAAAACACAAAGTCCTTGCCGTGGCCTGTAAACTGTACAAAGTCTAGCTCCTACACCACTCCAGACTCATCTCCTTCGACTTTTCCCCTTGCTCATGTTCCTCAGATACCCAGGTCCCTCCCTGCCTCAGGGCCTTTGCATGTGTTGTCCCTTGCCTGGAGCATCTACCTCCAGATCCTCTCATGGTTCATTCAGGACTTTAATGCACTTCATTCAGGACTTTAATGTCAGTTTCTCAAAGAAGCTTCTCTAGTCCATACCCACCACTCCAGCCCTTATCAATTCCCCAAATCATATTATATAATATATATCACATAACATTTATAAATATATTTATATAGTACATTATACAATAATGAAATCATAGTATGTGTGTTTATATATTATAAATAAATAAATATTTATTTTTATTTATCAGTTTTCTGTACTAGAAGGTCAACTCCTTGGCAACAGGGACATTATTGGCCTCATTTTAGGACAGTGCCTAGTACAATACCTTGTGCTAAATAAGTGATCAATCAATATTTAGTTGAAATAACGACCAAATTATTCTACCTGACCTACATGAAGTATTCAGAACTGCTGATTGCTTCCTTGATACGTTCCCCTTTTCTCTTAGTTCTCTTCCTACTTCTCAGAATAATTACCATTTTTCTTTGTTGACCACTTCTCCTCACCCAAAGAGCCACAGAAGTTCTATATAACCATAGACCTTTGGCTATGGGGAGATGACTGATCCCAAGCAGGAACAGGAATTCTCTCAGGAATTGGAAATACTTCAGTAATAGACCTTAGCCAACTCTCTACCTTGTGCTGCCAAG
This sequence comes from Tolypeutes matacus, assembly GCA_026826555.1. Taxonomy (NCBI): domain Eukaryota; kingdom Metazoa; phylum Chordata; class Mammalia; order Cingulata; family Chlamyphoridae; genus Tolypeutes; species Tolypeutes matacus. Next base: position 15,464,767 of record JAKSZT010054399.1, read on the forward strand.
TAACTCATTTTTGTACAATTCTCAATATAAACCCTTTGTCATTCCTGTGCCTATTTAATGCCACCTAAATGTGTCATTGACTAGGAAGGACGTAATTCTGCACTAGTATTTATATACTCAAATTCACATCTGTGACTCTTTTACCATACAAAGTTGTATGAAAGGGTATACAGTTACATATGTGAGTCCTTTGAGTGACAGGCAAGGTCAGGCAGGAATGCAGACTAGGGAATGTCGTTCGCAATCTGTTTGTGTGGTAGCAGGTACAAGTGTAGCATGTTCAGGTGTGATAATGTATCAGATATAGCTTTTAGGAGTATACTGTCTGACATTTATGATGAAGGTATTGAGCAATGGTTAAGATTTATATTGTATAATGAAATATGCCAACATTTGGAAGATGTGTAAAACTTGAACTAACATTTTCCAAGTGATCAGTGCACGATGTTATAAAATCACAAATGCATAAAATATCCAGTCAAAGTATAAGATATACCATTAGATGTTAAGATGACAGAGTACCAAAGGTTCCTTGACATAGTGTCAGATTCAATATTAGAACTTTTAAAAAGTGTCATTTGTTGCATTTTTTCTTTCTATATCAATTTATGTCCATATATGATGCCCTATTCATTTAGCTTCACTGTTTTACTTTCTTTGGCTGCTCAAGCAAATACCATGCAATGGGTTGGCTTAAACAATGGGAAATTATTAGCTCACAGTTTTGAAGTTAGGGAAAGGTCTAAATAAGGCCTCATCAAGGTGATGCTTTCTTCCTGAAGATTGGCATCTAGGGCTGGTTACCGGTGATCCTTGGTCCTGGGCTCCTCTGTCACATGGCAATGTATATGGCAGCCCCTTCTGTACTTTCTCTTCTCTTCTGGGTTCCTTTAACTTTCTACTTTTTGCTTCCTGTGGCTTTCTCTCACTCTGTCTGAATTTCATTCTGCTTATAAAGGACTCCAGTAATGGGGTTAAGACACATCCTGATTGAATTGGGTCATACCTTACTGAACTCACTTACAAGTTCACACCACAGGAATGGCTTAAGTTTAAAGAATATGTTTTTCTAGGGTTTGTAGCTCCAAACCACCGTATTCACCTTACAGTGATAAATTCTACTCTCAGATGAAATACACCAAATGTCATGCTTTTTTATAATTTTTTAATTAGAGAAGTCATAAGTTTACAGAAAAATCATGTAAAAGACACAGCATTCCCATATAACCCACCCTCTTCTATTATTAACACTTTGCATTATTGTGGTACCCTTCTTATAATTGATAAAATATTATATTATATATATTATTGTATTATAATTGTAATATTAACTGTAGTTCATAGTTTACATTAGGATGCATTTTTTCCACTATACCACCCTATTATTAACACCTTTCATTAGTATGGTACATTTGTTATAATTCATGAGAGAACATTTTTATAATTGCACTATTAATTACAGTCCAACAGTGTTCACTTATCTTTTATTGTATTATTATGAGTAATATTTATAATTATCTGAAAAGGCTATTAAAATACTCCTCCATTTTGCAACTAAATCTGTGTGAGGCCAGATTTTCTTCATACAGTTCAACCAAAACAACATATTGCAAAAGACTGAATCCAAAGCAGATGAGAATCTGCTTTCTATTAAGCCACCCATTAAAGTGATTCACAAAATGTAAAACAATTGCATGCAACTCATTAATTTATTTGTAAAATATAGCTATTTTCATTAACATATATCATTTATGTTAGCATGTAATAGATTTATTATTGTTCTTTTTATATGAATAAATATTTTAAATTTTCTCATTTTTAATTTCTAATACAATAAATGTCAATTGATATATCCCATGGAAAGATAAGCTTTTGAGGAACCCTAATAATTTTTAATAGTGAAAAGGGGTTCGAAGACCAAAACACTTGAGAACCACTGATTGAGACTAACACAGTAACAGAGGACTAGCATTTACTTCTCCTTTAAGACTTCTCTGCCCTTGAAAAATTGCAGTTTCAATGAACAGATATTATTTAGACAACCACATTTTGGGGAAAATGCCAACCTTCATTGAGCAAATCACAAAGGGACCCTGACCAGGACTTGAGGTTGTTGACCAGAGGAAAGCTGGGTCAAGGCTTAGGGACCTTGCCTCAAGGCTGGCTTTGCTTCAATATGAAAATGCCTTCCAAGCCACAGTTTAAAACTGTATTTGTGACAGTAGTTCAACAAGTTTCAATCTACTCCTCCACTGTAAATATAAGATGAATTGTATTGAATCATCCCATTTTGGTTATGCTATATTGAAGACATGCAAGAAAGAAATTCCACAATCTTGTCAGTAACTTGTGTATTAAGTAAAAGGAGGAGGATATAAAATCAACAAATATATTTGCATATTACAGCTTGTCCTCCTCCCAACCTTACAGAAGAGTCTGTGTTTCACTGATAGGCTCCTGGATCTAAGTTATGCTGATTGATCTAATAGGCATAAAAAAATAATTGGAAAGGCCTAAGAAAGATTAAAATGATTTCCATTATAATGAGGCCAAAGTCATACACAAAGAACAGAATAGATCCAAAGGCAAAAGTGGAAAAATATAAAGGGAAAAGGAGAGGATAACCAGAAAACCATCCCAGGACTGAATTGGGCAGAGATGGCAGAAAGACAGGAAGAAGACTAAAAGCAATCTTGATCATTGGAAATGAACTGGTTTGGGGTGTTCAGCTGTGAATTGTGCAGTGTAATTCTTCCTTTACCCACTATTTTCAAAGTCTTCAATAAAGTCCATTGTTTTAGTTTAAAAAAAAAAAAAAAAAAAAAGCTGCCAAAAGCAATATACTAGAAATGAGTTGGTTTTTACAATGAGGATTTATTAAGTTGCACATTTACAGTTCTGAGGCCATGAAAATGTCCAAATCAAAGCATCTTCAGGTGACGCTTTCTCCCTGAAGACCAGCACATGGAGGCATCTGCTGGTCTCTCCCTTCTCTTCTGGGTCTCATTGTTTTAGCTTCTGGCTTCCTCTCCTCTGAGTTGATTTCAGGTCCTTGTTCTTGGGGCTTTCTCTCTCTGCTCCTGTGGCTTTTTCTCTGTGTCTCTCTCTGTATTCATCTCCTTTATAAAGGATTCTAGAAAAAGGATTAAGACCCACCCTGGGTCACGCCCTACTGAAGTAACCTAATCACAAAGGTCCCACCTACAATAAGTTCACACCCACAGGAAGGGGTTAACCCTAAGGACATGTTTTTCTGGGGTTCACAAAAGCCTCAAGCTACCACAATTACATTTCTTTTGAAGGCTGTTAAAGAAGGATTTGTGGATCTTTCTACTGGTAGAAAGAGCATAATATAAGCCTTCTATGTGAGTAAAGGAAGAAATTAAAAGTATGAACTTCCCTTTAACAAGGAAATCAGTTTCAATTAATGGAAACTATAAAACAGCTAATTTGGGTTTAGGAATACTTTGTTTCTTCTGAAATGGTGCTAATAAGAAAGCTGAATTTACTCTGTAGTGATTTTTTTAAAGGGACATTGGTCAGGCAACTAATCAGGCTGAATCAAAGGTCTCAGCTTTGCTCTGTTCTTGGTCATTGGTAACAGATTTCTCTGTTGGGGTTTTATGCCATTCAGAAAAAAGGTAGTGTGACCAACTGTGGAGGACAGACTCTAAGATTGCCCTCAATTATCCACATGTCCTGGTATTCATGCCCTGTATAATCCCCTCCCTGGAGTGTAGACAGAACCTGTGATGAGTAAACCACCAAAATATGGTAAAAGTGATGGGATGTCACATCCGTGATTATGTTACATAAAACTGAAATTTCCTTCTGGCTAGCAGACTCTGTTGACTCCCTCCTGCATAGGCTTTGATGGCATAAGCTGCTGGATAGAGAGACCTGCAAAGCAAAGAACTGAGCGGGCTCCATGGCCAAGAGGCAGCGAGGAACTGAGGTCCTCATCCAAGCACACACTAGGAAATAAAAGCTGCCAGCAAGCACATGAACTTGATAGCAGGTCCTTCCCCAGTTGAGCCTTGGATGAAACCCCAGCCTTGGCTGTTGTCTTGATTGCAGCCTTCGGAAAAACTGGGAGCAGAGGATCCCACTAAGTCTCACACAGAATCCTGACCCACAGAAACTGTGAGATAAAAAGTATATATGGCTTTAAACCACTAAGATGTCATAGCAATAGATAACCAACACACCAGCCGCACCAGTTTTCCCCAGTACTGACTAATCCTAGGATATGGCACTCTCAGAAAGCCCTGGGCAAACTGGGATGAGGTGGTCACCCTTATAAGAGATAAGAATTTTTTTGCTTTTCAAATTGTTTTACTACAGATACAGCTTTTTACCCACCTGAAGATTGAGCCTCTGTATTTAAATGGATATCAAGGTTAAAACACAACACAGGTAAGAGCATATATTCCTAAAACATGGCTAGGGTAGAAGACAGTGATAATTTATATATTGTGCCTAATAGTAATCCCTTCAGAGGCAACTGACCTTACAATAAACTTACTGTTCAGTGGTGGTGGTTAACTTTCCCTACTAACTGGAACCAAGTTCTTTGTTCTTCAAGACCATAAAAATGTCTGGGCAATGTCTACGGTTTGAGGGAGCTATTTTTAAATTGCTATCTTCTTGCTAGAGTGGTTTGCATTGTTTGAGCCAAATAATTTTCAGACCAAAAGCACAATGTAAAAAAAAATCATTTTGAAATAATATTTTTAATGCACATTTAAATACCCTCCAACCCAGATAACTAGATCCACCAACTTTTAACATTTTGTCACTTTTACCACACCATTCCATCTATCTATCTGTCTATCTATTTAACTCTCTATTTTCTAACCATTTGACAGTAGGCTGTATACATCATGCTCCTTGAACACTTAATACTTCCATGTGCATTTCCTAAGAACAAGGATGTTCGATTATATAACCACCTTAAGTACATCTATAAATTTCAAGAAATTTAGCATTGATATAAAGCTTACAGTCTCTCCTCCTATTTTTTCATGTGTCCCAAGAATGTCCTTTGGGCTTTTTCTTCTCCATTATTCGATCCAGTCTAGGATCATGTATTATCTGTAATTGTCACTATCTCTTTAGTTCCTCTCTCTTTTTGTTAATTCTGAAAACATACATACAACATGCACTTTCCCATTTCCACCACTCCCAAGCACACAATTCAGTGAGATTAATCATATTCACAATGTTGTGCTACCCTCACCACTGTCCATTACTAGAACCTTCTCATTCACCCCAGACAGAAAACCCTGTACCCATGACGCATTAACTCCCCATTCTCTCACTCCCTGCCATCCCTGGAAACCTGAACTCTACTTTTTGTCTCTATGAATTTGCATATTCTAGATATTTCATGTAGGTGGAATCATACAATATCTGTCTCTTTGTGTCTAACATTTCACTCAGCATGATGGCTTCAAGATTCATCCATGTAGTGTCATGTATCAGAACTTCATTATTTTTAAGGCTGAGTAATGTTCTACTGCATGTATATACCACATTTTATTTATCCATCCATCTGCTTATGGACACTTGGGCTGCTTCGACCTTTTGGCTTTTGTGAATAATGCTATGAACAGTGGTGCCACAAATATCCATTCAAGTCCCTGCATTCAATTCTTTATGGGTATATACCTAGAAGTTGGATTGGCAGGTCATATAGTGATTCTATGTTTAACTTTTTTAGGAACTGCCAAACCATTCTTCCTGGTAGCTGCACCATTTTACATTCTCACCAGCAATGTACTAAGGTTCCTTTTTTTCCAAATCCTTGCCAACACTTATTAATTTTCTGTTTTTTTTTTTTTTTTCTTTTTCTTTTCTTTTTTTTATTTTTATAATAGCCATTCTCATGCATGTGAGGTAATACTTTGTGGTATTTTTATTCTCTTATTCTCTTTTGGGGAAGGAGGTCAATAAGTCACTATTCCCTAAAATGTTCTTTTCATAATTTAAGAACATTTAGTTTTCCTCCCTACTCTCTCTCTTCCAGCATGGCACAACAATAAAACAACACATAAAGTGAGGATATTAGGCTCTAATCTTAGATTTGCTTCTATTTAGCAGTGAAATCTTGAGAAATTTACTTAGCCAATCTGGGCTCCTGTTTTTGTTGTAAAAATACTTTCATTCTTCATGATGCTTTTCTACCACTTTATTTAGTTCTTCCTCAGAGGTTTTACCATAATCCTTCAGAGTATGAAAAGGTAGAAAAGCTTGCCTCAAAACACTAATATAATGCTTCATTTTATATATTCCTGAAGCATCACTTCTTTCTTAATAGTGTATTAACATCAATGTTTTACTTTGCTAAATGTTACCAAAAAAGAATATACCAGAAATTGGTTGACCTTTACAATGGGGGTTTATTGGCTTGCAAGCTTACAGTTCCAAGGCTGAGAAAAGCATCCCAGTTAAAGCATCATCAGGCAATGCTTTCTCCCCAAAGACCGGATGCAGGCGATCCTGGACTCCTCTGTCTCGGGGAAAGGCACATAGTTGCATCTGCCCATCTCTCCCTTCTCCTCTGGGCTCCATTGCATTCAGCTTCTGCTACTCCCTCTGTGTGGCTTTCTCTCTCAGCTTCCGTGGGTTCCTCTCTGAGCTCCTGTGTCTTTTTTCTCTGTCTGTCTCTCAGTATTCATCCCATTTCTAAAGGACTCCAGTATGAGGATTAAGACGCACCCTGGGTCACACTTTACTGAAGTAATCTAATCAAGGGCCTTTGACTGAAGTAATCTAATCAAAAGTTTCCATCTCCAGCAGGTTCACACCCACAGGAATGGGTTAGTTCTAAGGACATGATCCTTTCTGGGGTCCATAAAAGCCTCAAACTACCACAATTAATAAAAGTAAGCTATAATTGTATTAGTGTCCTAGCACTGCTATAACAAATCACCCCAAATTTGGTGATTTAAATATATGTATAGCAGATATATATCTTCTCACAGTTCTGAAGGCCGAAAGTCTGAAAACAATGTCCTTGAGCCAAAATCAATAGGTCAGCAGGGCCACACTCCCTCAGGAGGGTCTTGGCAAGACTCCATTCCTTGCCTTGTCCAGCCTCTGATGGCTGCTGGCAATCCTTGGCTTGAGGCCACATCACGCTAATCCCCGCCTCTGTGGGAACACAGCCTCCTCCTCTTCTGTCTTTTCCCCTCCTCTACTGCCTGTGTGAAATTTCCCCCTGCCTCTCTTTGACAAGGATGCATGAGATTGCATCCCAGCTAATCCAGGATAATCTCTCCATCTTAATATTCCTAACTTAATCATATCTTTTGTCATTGAAGGTAATAGTCACAGGTTCTGGGGGTTCAGTCCTGACCGCCTCATCCAATATTTTTCAATCTACCACAATAATAATGAACATCCACTTCCAGTTAGAATAACAATAACTGTGCTTTAAAAACATTAACTTCAAGGGAGCAGATGTGGCTCAAGTGGTTGAGAGCCTGATTCCCACATGGGAGGTCCAGGGTTCAGTCCCCGGTGCCTCCTAAAATTAAAAAAACAAAAAAATCAAAAAAACTGAAAACACCAACTCAGGGGAGCTGATGTGGCTCAGTGGCTTCCCACATACTTGGTCCTGGGTTCAAGCCCCAGCCCCAGTACCTCAAAAACAAACAAGCAAACAAAAGAAATACATAGAAAAACATTAACCTCAAGAAACAAATTTCCAGCCTCAATGTTATTTGGTAAGAAAAAGCAAGGAGTTAGAGTTGAGGTTTGTGTTTTGAAATAAAAAGCACAACATTTTTTTAGCATTTTGTTCTTTTATGGATGTGAAATTACACTAGGAGTCTAAAATACTTATTTACAAATACCCACGAACTTTCCCTTAGTTCATTAAGGCTAAGATCTTTAGAAAATCAAAATAGCAGTAAAATTATTCAAGATCAAGTTAAAAACGTAGCTACTTGCATTTGACCCTAGAATGTAGAGCTTTTGGAGGAAGGAGTTTTGGGAAATTGATGAGGTGAGTAATTGATTAAAAACCTCAGGGTTTTCCAAGGTCAAGCATAGATGAGTTGATGCTCAAACTACACTTTTCTCATATTTGCCCCATATGAACCTCTTTCTCCTCTTACCTGGTTTGGGGTTAAGTAAGGTCCAGGCAATGTCACTAACTAAAATTTGACCCATCAGCTGTATGATGTCATCCCTGATTTTTGTCATAGAGCATAATCTTTTTAAATGGTGGTTTCCCAGGCCCTCCTTTCAAATATAGCGTCTGTGATACTACGAGTCTTTGTCACAAGCTTAAAAAATCAAAAAAAAAAAAAAAAAAAAAAAAAATGGGGAGCAGATATAGTTCAAGTGCTTGAGCACCTACTTCCCATGTACGAGGTCCTGGGTTCAATCCCTGGTACCTCCTAAAAAAAAATTAAACCATTAAAAATTACAAAAATAGAAAATTAAAAAATCAAAACTGCATGACTCATTCACTTTTTTACTTTATATGTGATCCCATTGCAATTATAGTCATCAAATCTTTTATGAAGTCCCACCAGAGTCAATAAGGAACATTTGATGTGCTTATAATGAGCTTTGTAGTTACTTTTCTATCTTTTTAAAATAGACAATAAAGGAATACGAGTAAGGGTCTGACTTCTGAGGCTGACTATCTAGGTTTGAATTGCAGCTCCCTCATTTCTAAGTTATGTGCCCTCAGGAAAGTGAATTATCCCCTTGTGCCTCAGTTTCCTCCTCTATAAAATGCGGGTGATGATAATAGCACCTACCTCTTAGGATCACTACAAGGATAAACGAGTGTCCATAGTCAAGCACTTTATAAATGCCTGGTACATAGTAAGTGTTACATGAATGTTAGTTATTATTGCTCTATGAACAAAGCTTGCGGGAAGAAATTGGGTATGGTTTAGGATTAGATCACTGGTACAATCAATGCAGTTAATCCTGATGAAGTATTTTAACTGCTAAGTAAATCACAAGACCCTGGGAACTGGTTGTTCCAAAAAGGCATTATTTTCCATTTCAGCAGTAGAAACCACGCCTGTTTTTCAGAGCTTTCCACTGCGGGCAGTCGGACCCGCGCCCACCGCCTCCCCCCACCCCCCAGAGGTATCCACACACCACAAAGGAGCTTCTCTTACCAGCCTCAGCGGTCCTTCAAGTGGCCCCAGCTTTAGGCACAGCCTCTTTCTGAAATAAATAGTATATATTTACAGGGGAAAAATGACAGCGTATTTTCTGTGAATAGCTACATCGTTTTTATTCTGCTTCCTGTTTCTAGCATTCGGAGTATTTATAACATTTTCCATTTGATCCTTTTTTGGGACAGACAGCTTGTTTGGAGAAAGTGGAGGGACAACAGCTAAAGGAAAAAAAAAAAAAAATGGAGGGCCCAGGAGCCTAAGGTTTAGTCATCCTCGTCAGCATTGGCCCTCCCGCCAAGATACAGAATGAGCTGTATCTTGGTAACTCCTCAAGGGAGCCAGGTTCTGCACTTCACAAAGAATGGCAAATGCAGTAGAGCCAATATCCAGAGCTGCACAGAGCAGGCAATCCACAGCCTGGGAATTGCCTGGAGCTCATGTTCAGTGTGTATATGTGTGTGTGTGTAGAGCAACGCAGTTATCCAGAAAACAGAGGATCGCAGACTGTGTTAAATGACGGTTTGGTTAAATCCCAAAAGAATCCAGAAAGGGAAGGATCTTAAAAAGCTGTCTCCATTAGTCTCTAAAGAGAACTTATTACCAGAAAGCAAGCCTTAAATAATACAAGTAGTGACGTGACAGGCTTGAAGAAGGAAAGCAGCAGAAGGAAGGGGAAGCGTGACCCGTGGGCAGCAACGACGAGGGCACTTGTCTGAGGCACATTGCTGACGGCCTGTTTCTGGAGACATCATGACTCTGTGCTCGGAACAAATGATTCAGTGCATTTCCCAGAATGGCCTTTCAAGCTGGGTTCTTTGCTGGACTGGAGTCTCGTCTGTTGAAAACATGTTAATTTCAGGGCACGGTGAAAGCCACTGATCCAAACCTAGCCCAGAACCAAAATAGAACACAACTAATACAGGCCCATTTTGAGCTTTTCCCCCTGAAAGCCTCCTTCTGGCAAAGCAGCATTTCCCACAGCTTGTGATTACTCAAAGGAAAATGCCTAATTTTCTTGAAATCCCTGTGTGTCAAGTCATAGGACACAGTTTGGTTCCTTTCTTTGTTGTTTGACTTAAATCTTCCTGACTTTTACGAACAAGTGCCGGCAGTGCCCAAGTTAAGTCATGCAGTGAACAGGTACTCGCTGTTCATTGCCATGTTTTTCCTTTTAAAATTCACCTCCGTGCACTGTGAAAATCAGTTTGGCGGTTCCTCAGAAAATTAACTATAGAATCGCTATATGACCTGGCAATCCCACTTTTAGGTAAATAGGCAAAAGAATTGAAAATAGGGACTTGAACAGATATTTGCACGTCCATGATATAGCAGCATTGTTCACACTTGCCAAAGGATGGAAGCAACCCAAGTGCCCATCAACTGATGAATGATAAGCAAAAGGTGATATATAGACACAACGGAACATTATTCAGCTGTAAAAATGAATGAAGTCCTGATACATGTGACAAACATGGATGAACCTTGAAGACATCACATGGAGGGAAAGAAGCCAAACACAAAAAGCCAGATACTGTAAGATCTCACTAATATGCAATCTCTGGAATAAGCAAATCCATAGAGACAGAAAGTAGACTACAGTTTACCAGGAGCCAGGGGTTGAGGCGAATAGGGAGTTACTGCTTAATGGTTGCAGAGTTTCTGTTTGAGGTGATGAAAATATGTGGGTGATGGATGTTGGTGATGGTAGCACAATATTGTGAATATAATTAATACTACTGAATCGTTCACTTGAAAGTAGTTTGAATGGGAGGTCCTGAGTTGTATTTACGCTACTAAAAATAAATTTAAAAGAAGGAAAAAGAAAGGGCTCCATGGTCATGAGTTGCTCTGCGGCCACTAGGGGGAGACATTCCAGAGGACAGAGAGAAGGACAGGAGTCTGGTAAAGGCAGATGTGTCACACGGGGTGGGAACCAGGGGTGACAAAATAGACTACAGCAACATCGGGAAGATGCCAGATATACAGGAGCGCACTCCCTGACCCAGCTCTCAGAGAGGATCAGGAAACGTCACTAAAATAGCCTTCATGGTGCCCTCCTAGTATGTACGGCTGTGGAAAGTATTTCCAAGGTCTATAATAAGTACGTATTTTGCCTGTGCTCAGGACTCTACCAGAAAGCACATTAAAAGCACACAAATGCTTCTCTTTTTAAGATTTTATTCAAATGAGGAGAATAAAAGCTATAGCAAAGTCTTTAGCCCTATTAAGTAACTGGACCATTTATCATAGTAAAGGAAAGGGAATTGGGGGTTAACGGACTTCTAAGCATTTCATTCAAGGGAGAAAGATGAGGGAAAACACATAATATATCTTAGGAGCAGTAATGTCCTGTTATTGTTAAAAACTGCTGGGACCTCATTAGTGCCTATGAAAATATCATCTTAAGTACTGAAAGGCAATAAATCTTTGACAGCCAAAAAGCAAAGTGGGCAGAGGAGCGAAAGGCAAGAGGGAAGAAAGAAGAAAATAAAACAGGAGAAAAGTACCATCTCTCTGCTGGTTTTCTCACCGAGTTATGAGCCGACAATGACCATGTCTGCCTGCCAACTGGCTTCCAAAACTGATCATGTGAATTCAGTGGCTTGATAATGGTTGATAAGGTGGGAGGCTATATTAAGTAGTTAAAAATAATAATTGATAATTACTAAAATCTGCTTAGGATAGTTTTTTTTTTTTTTTTTTTTTTCCCTTTTCATTGTTCATAGGGTAGCCTCTTGGTGAGCTCTGTTCCTTCCTCGGATATGTAAATTCCTTTTCATAAACTTCATGCTGTGGCCAGAATCAAGCCAATTCTGAATAACTGACCAGAAAAAAAAAAAATTGTAGAAGTTCAAGTTGCTCATTTTGGACTAACCGAATGTTGTCCCTATGTCACTGGCACGTAGCCCAGGTACATCTTCCAGGCCAAATGCCTTTAAGAGATTATAGAGACTGTGCAGTTCATCTGTTTTCCTACAGAATTGAAAAATGGTCACAGATAATACATAATATGCCCTTTTTGTAAAAGAAAAAAATTCCAGCTTAAGCAGTGAGACAGCTGTATGGAAAGTACAAGCCCGCAGAACCTACAGTAATCACATGAATAGAAATTTGTAAATAGAGAAAGGAATCTCTTGATAATAGAGAGCATACTATATTCTGTATTCAATAGATACCCTTTTTTCTATCAAAGAGATTAGTTGACCCTCAACTGGACAATCTGTACAGGGCTGCAAAATTCTTTAATATCTGAACAGCTTTTTTGTGTGGAGAGAAAAGTGTGCACATTATTTGTACTATTTGTGTTGTCTACTGACTACTTTTTAAAACATTTAACACTTCTTTAAATATTTATACACTAATTTCAGAGACCTAACTATCAAATAAAAAGTTATCAATTTAACAAATTTGACTCCTTTAAACATTTAAATGTTTATCAAAATTGTTATAAAAATTAGTCAAACTCTTCAAAACATTTAATGGATACTCATCTTTTGAATGTTTTAAACATCTAAAAAGGAGACTCGTTATTTCAGTAAATAGAAAACTGATTGGGGGACGGATGTGGCTCAAATGGTTGGGCGTCCGTCTCCCATATGGAGGGACCCGTGTTCGATACCCGGGACCTCCCGGTAAAAAAAAAAAAAAAAAAAAAACTGATCAGTACACTTACACCCAAAGTGGCTTACTAAGGATTGAATTCCATAGATTTAAGTTTGTTTCTCTATTTTTATTGGTATTTGTATTCTAATTTCTTCTTAAAGCATAAATTTCACTCATTTGGCCAAGAAAGCCAATATTATCATCTTTGTAGCTGAGATTACAGAGAGGTGTTCTGAGATCAAAGGCAGCTTCCAAGGAAAATGTATCCAAGTCGCTTACCCACATCCTTTGGACAATTTGACACGTGTCGATCTTTTGTGACTTTAATCACGTTGTTATCAATATCAAAATGATGCTTGTTTAGAGTGCCTTATCTTTATTGTACATTCAGCACAAGTACATTTTCAAGCTCTTATACTACGTAAAGCCTGGTCTGGTTTGGTTTAATCTGAAGTCTTTGGTTGATTTGGGTAATGGAAGCATGGGAACATTTCTTTCTCATCAACCATTAAGATGCATAATATTGACATTTTAACACCAGCAAAAACTCATTAGCCATTCTTCATCTCCCTCTGTGTATAGGACACTGGACTGGTACATCTTGATGCCCTCATTCACACCTCTAAGTCCCCAGATTCCCTTGCCTTCTTTACCTTCTCCTTTGCATGTAGGCTTGATTAAATAAGTGCAACATGGAAATGAGTGAGCAGAACATTTCTCAAGGAAACTGAGGAACTTGGAATAATGGTCTCCTTTCAATGAAGCTCCTTTTCAGCTTGACTTTGAGAAGAAAGATGAGTGGGATTTTTGTGAAGCGGTGTTACCACCTGTCTCACCATTTCAGCACAGGGATTCTCAAGGTGAGGCCCCCAGACCCACAGCATTGTCATCAGCTGAGAACATGTGAGAAATGCAAAGTCTTTAGTCCTATAACAGACCAACCCAGTAAGAAACTCTAAAACTAGTGATCTCACTAGTCCATCCTTTTTCCACGTGATTCTGACCCATGCTTAAGTTTGATAACCATTGCTATGGCATAGTCATCAAGCACTTTGGTCTTTTTATTTCCTCATACCTGCAGCCAGCACAAAGAAGGCTATCATGAGATGTTCCCCACATTTTAAAATGACTGATCCTTGAGGATAAAATCAGCAGCTTTGTCATGGCTCAGAAATATCCCATTCTGGGAGGTGTTGTGTAGGCATGTTAATAACAAAGACTGAGAAATAAGTTCGATCAAATCACAGGAGTGGAATGTAATAGAGAAAGACCACAATCTAACTGATTGAATTACAATTTAAATCAAGAAGATTGAGTCTCAAAACAGGGAACTTGATTAGGGAGAGAGGGGAGCGAGAGAAAGACTCTATGCAAAAGATTTAAAATTCGAGACAATAGAAAGATTTAGTCTGTTCTACACAGGGCTGTCCCCTTCCTGCCCTCATCCAAGCTGGTTATGGTGCCGCAGAAAATCATGAAACTGGAGACATCAGTTCTACTGTGAATTCTTGATTTCTACCCTTGGTCGGGCCAAGAGCATTCCACCATCCTCTTTCCTGTCCTTAGATGACTTTTACACTCTCCATGGAAGCCCTTTTCATGTCATCTTCACTCTCCTCGAACTCATCAGCCCATCACCTGGATGCACATTCTCAAAAAATGACCCTGATCCTACTTGAGAGAGAAAACAAGTCATCAGATCAGAAATTTCTCCGATTCCTGCCACAAAACATACAAATTTAAGTGGACAGGCACACCTATCTTTTCTTCTTCCCTGTTTTAAAATTAAATAATAACCTAGTACCTTCCCCTATAGTCTGGATTCCACCTACTCTGTGCCCTTGGGAATTTCCGTCTCATGACTATCCACTCTCTTTCTTTTCTTTCAATATATTTTTCTTGAAAATCTCATTGCCAACATTGTATAAATATGCTCAAATCTCTCATACTTAAAAAAAAAAAACACCCTAAATCCTATATCTCTCTGGCTTGAGTTTTGTACCCCAAATTTAGACAGGTTCTTGGTCTTAATCTGCTTTCCTGTGGGTGTGAACCCATTGTAAATAGGATCTCTTGAAAATGCAATTTTTAGTTAAGGTGTGGCCCAGCTGAATGAGGTTGAGTTTTAATCCATATCACTGGAGTCCTTTATAAGCAGAAGTAGTCAGAGAAAGCCATGGGGAGGACTGGGAAGCTGGAAGTCAACAGAACCTGGAGAAGAAAGGAGAAGACATCCCCATGCACTTCGCGGTATAATGGGAGAGCCAAGGAATCCAAGGCTAGCCAACCAGCCAGAACGCTACTGACCCTAAGAAGAAGCAAGTCTCCCAGCCTCCAAAAATGTGAAACAATACATTCCCATTGTTTCAGCCAATGCACTGTGTAGTACTGTTCATAGCAGCCTGAAAAACTAAGACACCCCCAACTATTGATATCACCACTGCTACTGGTAGTCTAGTACAAATACTAGGTGTTCTTTGTGTTAAATAGCAGACTATCCAGAAGTATCTTTATTCTCCCCACGCCCTCATTCCAAGCTTTTCTGACCTGGGGGTAGAATCTTGGGCAGGTCCCATAGCTTATATACTCACTTTAGTTGCAAGAATAAATAAAAATAGTTTTGTTTCAGTAATTGCAGTAATAATAAAAATTCTGAGCTTTAATTGAAGTTAAACCTTCTCCCCTCTCCAGGATTTGTTCTGGAGGCCTAGAGGAAAGTGTTCCCTTTTCTCTGTTTTCAAGCTTCAAGCTTCTGTTTCTGCTCCCTTTTCATGAAACTGCTTCTGGCTCTCCCAGGGATGAAGCAGAAGCAAACGAAGAACAGCAAGTGTCTGGGAAGGTCATATTTGACACATAGCATCTTGACCTTCTACGAATATTCTTTGGTCTTGGTGGACATTCAAAACTGACAATTTTTCTTGGATCACATTTGCAGATTCTTCTCAGACATTCCTCATGATAGGGAATCTCTTCCAAACAGTTCCCTTCTTCCTCTGTTGGCCACTTACAACTTCCCATTAAGGGCCTGTTTCTCATGATCCAATCAACAGAAACTCTCTCTGCTAAGATCTTATTGTCCCTACAGGAAGACCTCTTGTGGAAAGTCCACTTAAACATGACTCTGGGCATTTATTTCCATCAGCAGAGTGGACTAGAAGCCCTAAATGACCCAGCCTCCATTCCAGGAATGGAAAATAAATGAAGTCTGGATAAATACTAAAACAAGAGAAAATAACATTTTAATGATTCAGCATGCTGGCGAGGAGTCTATCTTACTTTGAAACTTGGAACCATGAGTTTTCAGTCTCAAAGTAGGCATTAAGCCTGGGAACTATGGAAAGTAAGAAAGATCCAAACCAGCTTTCACCCTGAAACTATGTGCTGAACTCTGATGACCTTTAGTTTCCATTTGGGAGCCACACGATGGCATGAGAAACAGGAAATTAAGCCTTCAGCCCACCCAAGGTGAGGAGACTACCACAAAAATGAGGGGCCCCTAATACCTACACCCTTAGGATAAGGGTAAAGTGGAAAACAAACCAAGCACAGGAAAGAAAAGTAAGGAAACTTGTGTATCCTAAGAATTCATAACTACAAGCCCCACCCACAGGGTTTTCAGCCAATACCCATTACACATGTGGTCTAAAAAAAACACAATTTAACTTAAACCAGTCCCAAGTTGGTCAAGCCTCTTGGAATCTGATAGAAGAAATCTCATATACTCTGAGAATAAACCCAATCTCAACACAAGTTCAAAAAATTCCAACAGACAAAGTTTCAATAAACATAAGCTCAGAAGGAAGCAAGGTACCATGAGCAAGAGGCATCAAAATGCACACATGTGTTACAGATTGGGTCTTCTAGAAGCAGCCACTGAGGCAGGACATGGAAAATACGATGTTTATTAGGGATCAGCACTATGGAAGGGAAGGAAAAAGATTAAGCAGAAGGATACGTTAAACTGCAGTGTATCTCTGACAAACCCTTGTTCAACCCAACAGAGAGTGTTAGAGAGAATATTGACCATCAGAGTTGTCCTATACCAGGCCATACCCCTGCCTCACTCAGTCACCAGGTTTGGGCTACTTTGGATAGGTCATGACCATAGATGAAGCACCTGTCTCAGCTGGAGGCTCCCTGCTGATGTCATTTCTTCCCACATTTGGGCACCAGTTCTTTTTTGAAAAGGAATATAGGTGGCAAATCTAAATTTATATTTAATTATATATATGTATATATGAATAGATCAAGTAAAGATTTTAAATATAAAAATTATAAAACAATACCAAATAAGTATTTTAATGTTTTAATAAATATTTTATTGCTTTAGAGTTTTGAAAATGACCAAATATGTTTTTAAAGAGCACCAAATAGAAATGAAAATAATAGTTGAATTACAAAAAAAAAAAAAAAAATGTATTAGACATGTTTAACAGCAGATTGAGTGCAATCAGAGAACAAATTACTTAACTGGAAGACAGATATGAAAAAAATCAC
The DNA here is from genome assembly GCA_026826555.1 of Tolypeutes matacus. NCBI lineage: Eukaryota > Metazoa > Chordata > Mammalia > Cingulata > Chlamyphoridae > Tolypeutes > Tolypeutes matacus. The sequence continues at coordinate 15,482,019 of JAKSZT010054399.1, forward strand.
TCAAAATGCAGCCCAGAGAAACAAAAAAGATGAAAGAGAGAAGAAACAATATTCAACAAGATAATGGCTGAAAGACTCAACTCCTCAGATTAAGGAAGCTCAGCCAATTCCTTGTGAGATAAATAAAAAGAAATTCAAAGGTAGACGTATCACAATAAAACTATGGGCTATCAAAGACAAAGAGAAGATTTAAATGCAGCCAGAAAGAAAAGACAGGAACCTTCAAAGGGAAGGAATTAGACTGAAGGTTGACTTCTTATCAGCAAAAACGAAAGCCAAAAGAGAGTGGAATATTTCTTTTTTCAATGTACTAAAAGGAAATTACTGTCAACCTCAAATTCTATACCCAGTTAAATTTTTTTTCTTTTTTTTTGAAAATGAAGAGAGAATACATTTTCTGAAAGAGTTTGCCTCAACAGACCCTTACAACAGGAATTCTAAGGAACATAAAAAGTATTATCAATTAAAAGAAAAGATAAAATACATAATCATCTTAAAAGTTAAAATGGAAAGTTATTAAAGGGTTGTGAGCTAGACAGTGACATGATCAGATTCGCATTTTTCAAAGATTGCTCTGGCTGCTATTAGAAAAATGCATTGGGGAGTTGTGTACAATAGAGCATACAAAGAAGCAAAAGGCTTCTAAGTATAGAAGCCTTTTGCAATAATCCGAGTGATTAATAACGATAGCATAATCTAGGGTGGTAGAATTGGAGCCAAAGAGAAGTGGACAGGTCATCAATATTTAGGAAGTAAAATCATCAGGTCTTGCTGATGGTTTGGCTACAGTGGTGAGAAAGAAGGGAATTGTAAAGGATTATTCCTGGCCTGGTGTTTTCCTTAAAGAACCAATTGCATTGTGGCACCATTCGCTCAGATAGGAAACCCTAGACGATGACAGGTTGAAGGTAAGGTGGAGAGAGATTATTAGTTCAATTTTTCACATGTTGATATTGAGGTGCTTATTTTGCCTCCAAGTGTGGGCATGTAAAGGATGCATTTGATACGTGTTTGCCTCCAGTAGTGTCCTGGGGCCTGCTCACACTGACTCACAAAGGCTGATTGTGTGCATCTCTTCCCAATGCTGCAGTGACAACATGCCAATAGCTTGATATAGGCCTTGGTGAGAATATTTACACCATGGAAATTGGCAGGTGCTACAAATCAGGGTGCTTCCCCTCCCCTTTGGAGAACTGGCTGTTAAACGTTTACCAGCATATCACTCTTTGGATCACAAAAAAGAAGTTTGGTACAGAGATATAAAAAATTGAGGAGTCATCAACAGGCAGCTGAAGGTTCTCAGCTGTGCTACATTAAACAGCAACTCACTTTTTTTTGCACAGGGGTGCAAATCTTAGCAGGGAATTTGCTCATGCCATCTCCATAAAACTGCTTGTTGTCGACACATGAATGGCTGCCAGACTCTTTGGACAGGTTGGGAATAATTTTATAGGAAAAGGAGTCAAAAAGAAACGTTTGTCAAAGAAACCCCATTCTCCTGTTTTTGGCCCCGGTAGTGCGTCAAAGAATGTGAAAAAGTGTTACAGGTTTATATGCATGTTCCATTTACTGCCTTGGGGAGCATTTGTCCTGGCTTCCTCAGGAGCCTTTGTGGCCCAGTGCCAGCCCTGCACACACACCAGTACCAGGTGTCTCTCCTCATGCACACCTAGCCCCACCTGACCTTCCATCCAGCATAAGCAAGCAGCCGTGGGCAAAGATCCCTGCCGACAGCCTCATTTCCACCCACAGAACCATGCACTTCCAGGCAGCACATGGAAGCAGAGGTTAGAAAAACACAGCGGCTAAGGTGTCTGACAACTGGAGCAAGACGTGTGGCTAATGTTCCTCCAAGAACGGCTCCCAGGACCACAAAGCAGTGGGTATGCACAGGCCTGTGGATACGCACAGTTCTCTGCCCTGGCGGAGGTCTTGGTCCAGTTCCAGAGATAACAGCCTTGGGGATGGGAATGGGAACGTTTGCCTCTTGTTGGGACCTTCACAATTTTGCAAGCATTTTCACATACAGTTTCTCATTTGTTTTTTTTGTTTTTTTTTTTGCAACAGTTTTATGAAGTTGTAAAGCACAACTTGGCACTATCTTCCCCTATTTTACAAATGCAGTAACTAAGGTTCAGAAAGTGTACTGGTGTCAGTCCCATTCCAGCCCCTTACATCAACCTGACCACCCATCAACACTGTGCTAGAACCAGGTAAAATTCCTTCTGAGTAGTTCCCATTGATCGCCTCTCCAATGTCTTGCCGTTAGTATCCCTGGTTTCTCAACCTCCCTACCTTCCCCAACTTTCTCCTGGTTTGAATCACAGGTAATGGTATATATATTTGCACGTATAATGGAATATGTCATTCTATATGTAGATGTGTCTATTAGTAAAAGTATAGATTTTGCCTTCTTAAACTCATCTGGACAGAGAAACTTCTTTTTTATGATGTCCCCAAGAGGAATTCCAAGCAATAGCCATCATATATGTGTTAACAATATATATTAAAAATGTTTTCAGGGGTTGAACAAGTGAGTGCTTCCCGTGTACAAGGTTCTGGGTTCAATCCCTGGTCCCTCCTCATAAAAAAAAGTTATTAAAAAATATTTTCAGAATAACCTTCTTCTGATTATAAAAATAATATATGTTCATATTATAAAATTTGGAAAAATCAGAAATACATAATCATCCATAATATTCAAAACAGAAATATTTGGTGTAATGGAAACATCTTTAAGACACAGAAACAGCCTATCAAGATAGTACTTACCTTGAAAGTACACACATCCGAGTATTTACATATACAATGAATATTAATGTGTCTATGTACTCATATGTATGTATTTTCAGTCTTGTCCTGGAGACTCGCTTCAAATGTCATCTTAGCTGGAGTGTCAAGAGGTGGCTGTGGAGTTGTGAAGCACATACTATGGTGGCAGCCCCTGAGCTCCCTCTTGGGAGACACCCTCTTTTGTCCCCTGCATTACTGAACAGGGCTGACCTGTGTAACTAATAGGATGTTCCAGAAATGACAATACATGACCCCTAAGCTAGGTAATTAAAGACAGTACAGCTTCTTTCTTGCTCTCTTCTGGTTACTCACTCTGAAAGCAGCCACCACGCCATGAAGACCCTCAAGCAGCCCCCACAGACAGGGCCACATGGAGAGCAACTGAGGACTTCCACCAACATTTAGCATCAACCTGCCTATCACTGTGGGAGGGAGCCATCTTGAAAGCAGATCTTCCAGCTCCAGCCGATTCCTGACAACAATCTCATGAGGGCCGCACTCCGGGCTTTTGCTGCCTCTGAATTCCTGATCCACAGCAACTATGAGTTAATCAATGTTTATTGTTGTGTTAAGCCACTAAGCTTTTGGGTTAATTTATTATGCAGCAACAGATACTGGTATAATGGCTTTAAACCAGGCAGCCTAACTTAAATCCAGGTTCTATCACTTACTAGGTAAGTGACCTTGGATAACTCACATCCTCACTTATTTACAAATTATTTATAGTTGAAATAAAAACATCTAATTCAAAGCACTGTTTTACAGAGGGAATGCATTCATTTAACACAAATCTGCTTGCCACAGTGACAGTATTCTCAGGGCGACTAATTCATTCTAGTTCTCCCAGAAGTTTCTTGGTTTTAGGAGCAAAAGTCCAGCATCCTGAGACTCTCCTTAGTCCCAGGAAAGTTGAGATGGTCAGTCACCCTAGTACTCATGGAATATTGGTTGAAGGTGAAAAGTGGCCATGGCAGATAGGAAAGCAAGAAAGTATAGGGCATCAGGTAGACCATGCTCTGCTCACCTACATGCAAAGAGAGCTTCCACACATTACCATATATGTGAGACCTGGTTTCCCAGGCTGTGATGATAAAATAAGGTCACATTTCTCAGAAGTTATGCAGTGGCCTAGAGACCCCTGCTCTCTCGGGAGCTCTACTGTCACCATCACTCATCTTGGTGAAGGCTCCAGATCTTCCCTTGATCACTCTTTCTGAAGAATGCAGCAGGGCTGGTCCACACCATAAACAAGACCAGTCCAGAACGTCTCACAGGACACTGCTGAAGGATGCGGGGTACTGGAAGGGAAGGATAACTCCACTTGATGCAAGAATGAGCTATTCTTAAGCCCAAGGGTCAAACCTGACCTCAGAGGCCCTTACCAGCCCCTAGTCTGCCTCCAAGGAGGTCCCACGCATTTCCCAGGCACCTCAGAGTCCACAACCTTGTAAGACTCACTTTCTCTGTGCCACATGTAGTTCTCACTCCCAGACTGCTTTGTACTCTGCACATCTTCACTCACCCACCCCACAGATGTCCAGCCCTCTCAACCTTCAGGTCTCAGCTGAAACATCGCTCTTGGAAAGTTCCTCCAACTCCCAGGGTGCTTCTTGTCTCACCAATGCTTACCCTGATTTACCCTGATGATACCATACTACACATGATACCATAGTTGCCTCTCTTTGTTTGCCCTCCCCTGAGACTGTGATCTGCTTCAGCTTCAGGACTGGGTCTTTTTCATTCTTCTCTCTTCTGTGCCTACCACAATGTCTGGCATATAATAGATGTGCAATAAGTAATTTTTTGTTAAATGAATAAATGCTTTTCAGTCTACTTTGCTTGGTTTCCCAGAGACGTATCTGGGAAGCAGGATAGAATGTTCCTTTTGCTGCCTGAGGAACGGCAGTTTGCTCTAGCCAATGAGCCAACAAAGGGGAGGCAAAGCATCAGCTCCAGAGCTAAGCGCTTGTACAAGATGCAAAGATGGTGGGCAATGATTTGCAACAATTTGGAATTAGGGAGTGTTTGTCATAAGGCAAGGCCAGGTTTGGAAATAACTCTTAAAAGACCTTTCTGTTCTCTGTCTACACTAATCATTTAGGAAGTCAAAAAATAAAAGTAACTGAGTCTTTCATGGGTTTCCTGTCTTTTCAAAAACAAAATGACACAGACCTGGTCTGGGCCATCTGACAAACTCCAGCACTTTGTGGATTCTCCATAATAGGGTGCTTCTGCCCTCGGCTACTGAATTACCCAGCCGCAGACACGATCGGGAGTGGCAGGGTAATCTGGGTAACCCAGGAAAGAATGATTAGCAGGCAGATGCTGAACGAGCAGGACTTCTGGAAGACGGGAAGCATTAGGTCAATTATACGAGTGAGCAAGCGAGCGGCCATCAAGGCCCGTGGCTCCCAGCCAGGGGCTCCTACTTCATGCATCAAGTGTCTCACCAGAGGGGAGGGAAGGAGAAGAATGTCTTCCAGAAATCCCAGTCACCTCAACATCTGTTTTCCTGCTCTTTCCAGCAACCCAAAAAAAAGTGACTTGCTGCTTTGGAAATCAGGTCCAACTAAACAGAGAGGGATGATGTTTTGATAAACAGATCTCACCCCATCTGGTAAACAAGAGGAAAAAGGAAAAAACAAGTAAAGTCAAAGCCTTGTAAAGAGAAACAATCATGAGTGGGCAGCCTGTAGGAACTTCAGGGTGAGTGAAAACATATTGAAATCCAGGCTCTAAGACAGCTTGTCTGCTGGGGTGCTAAGCATGGAGGGACTGATTGCAAGCTTGTATGCTTGTTTTACCAGGAATTTTTCATTATGTGGCTACTATTTGGAAGCCAAAACATTTTTCTGTATGTGGTTCTCCAAGACAGCATGATTACCATGGCTCATTACATGTCAGACGGAAAGGCTGCAGCCTTCCCTAGTATTACGGGAAGGGAATTCACATTAATTGAATGCCTATATGCTCTTGCATATAGTCTTTTTTTTTTTTTTTTGTAGTTTTTCAAAATTTCTGTTTTTATTTTAATGTCATGAGTCTATATTTTTTTCTTCTTTTTTTAAAAGAAATCCATTTTATTGATGCATATTAATAAAGCATACAATTATACTAAATACCATTGGTTGTATACTTTGGATGAATTGCATATAGTCTTTAATTTAATCCTTAAAACAAACCTGTAAGGATGGTATTATTATCATCGCTACTTTATAAATTAGATTAAGCAACTTAAATTCATGCAACTAAAACCTTTCAGAGCCATGATTTGAACCTAAGACTCCAAGTCCAAGTTCTGACCACTATTCTGCAATGTGCCTACTGTCCCGGGCACAGTACACCATCTTGAGCCACTTTCAATGCCAAGGGCTGAGTGACTCTGTTTTCTAGTTCAATGGTGATATCAGTGAAGCCATAGACTCTCATAGCTGACTATGGGTCAAAGTATCTCAGCAAGTGGAAACCTCTAGGCTAACCACTGCGTTTCGCTTTTGCAATCTCTGCCTCTTACTATATTGGGATTTCATATATTTTCCACAAGATAAAGCGTAAAGATAACTGCATGAAATCACACTCACTTAGGCTTCTTTTTTTTTGCTTGCTTTCTTTCTTCAAATTTGCTCCCAGAGCCTTGTCTGGAATTAACCAGACAGAGTGATATCCTCACATTATAGAGTGGGTGCAGAGTTAAAGAAGTGAATTGAATTAACAGTGGTAACCTTCCTTTTGCCAGGAAACTCATCCAACTGGGGTTGAAACACCAATCCTCAAATCTTTGGTATTAATTGGACCCTTGGCCAAAGCAGTCACTCTATCAGCCAATTAAAGTCTTTGGAGCGAGCATGTACTGTCATCCAGAGCCAAAGCAGACAGCTTCAACCCTGGTCACACACCATTTCTTTCCCTCTGCTGCCAAACCCATGACTTTGCCCCTCTGTCTCCGATGGCTTGAGGTTTCCCCGTTCAGTCTGCTGGCATCATTAGGGGCTTTAAAGCTCTCCAGGACCCAGCTATACGTGGGTATTAAAAAAAGAAGCCACAGCTAGTTTATGGAAACTTAGGGAAAGTTTGTAAATTTTCAATGAGGACCCTTGGGAAGTTTGTGCTCTTTTGGAAAGAAACAAAGAGAAATGGGAGAGGAGAGGAATGGGAATTCTAGAGGCCCCCTGATGGGGCTAAAGAGTACGAAAGATGAGCAAGTTTCTCACCACTTTTCTTTGCAATATGAAAACAGATACATACTCAGGACCCACACTTTTTCTGTTGCTACTGTTTTCAGCATCATATTTACAGTATATAGTATTAACATGTTGACCATCACTCATTGTTAAGACTCATAAGAGAGAAACTCGGGCATCCACTGGATTTTGGTTGGAATCGAGTCTCTGCCACTTTCTAGATATAAAACCCTGAACAAAGAAACTTCCATGCTGTCAACCTCATGTAGCCAAAAGGTTGAAATGAAAACTATTTAGCACACTTAATACATAGTGTATTCTCAATATTTGTTAGTAGCTATTGTAATTGTTCCCTGCCTACCATTTGTCCACATCCCCCATAACTGTTTCGGTCCCGACACTATGTTGCATTTCTATCAAGCCTGACCATGGTGGCATGAAGCAGTTGGTGATACTTCTCCATAAAAAGCAGCATAAAATTGGACATTTTTGTCAGCCAAAAATCCGGATAATCCTATTTCTGACTTAGATTGATGGCAATCTTATATTGACATCTGTGGAGAGTGCGTGAAGCCCTTCAGCTATTCCTTTGTGCAGAGCCGAGTGTGGAGTTCAGGCCCCAGTGTAAGGAGTGGTGAGTGCCTCTTGTTGTATGACCAGAGAAATGGGAACTGATGCAATTGCAATGCAATTTTGACCAAATGAGCATGTTCACTTGCAATATCCGAATCACTGAGGAAGGAAGGAGGGTTTGTCATGGATTGAATTATCTGGAAAATTGCAAAGGCTCCCAGAGCATATGTAGACAATGACGTGACATGAGTCCAGCACCTAATATGTAGAGCAGCCCACTTGATGAGAGACTTAGCTGGTAAGATCTGGGGAACATTCTCCAGCTGACAGTTATCAGCTGAGGGACCCATTGGAACAAGAAGCTGAGTGCCTGAGTGGTGGGACCACAAGGCAGTATGTCAGCGAAGTGTGGCTGTTTGGAACAAAGCTGGGTGTGATATTCAAAACAAGAGATTTCATTTTTATTTTTCTGATGTTATTCCTGACAGTTATTCAAGTTTTGGGACAGTTGGCTTTGTCCAAGAAAAATGGAGTGGCTACCGCAATGACAATTACCATGGAGTAGCCTTAGAATTCTTCAAAGAGCATTAAGGAAAAAATCGTCCCTATTTCACCTATATATTTCTTGACTTCCTGCCTCCTTCATTAAATATCCTTGTCAAATTCATATTTCATAACCTTATTCCTTTCCCCACATCTGCCTGGACCATTAGACCAATAATGATGATGCAAACATTCATTCAACATATATTTATTGCATTCACTCAATATAAGCAGCATAAGTGGGACAAGGGGACTGGGCTAAGACTGCATATTGGGGGAAATGCCTCAGGACTGATAAGCTCTAAGTCCTTAGTGACAGAGCAATTGGTTTACCAGTAAGTCAAGGAAATGTGCCAAAAATTTCGAGGGCCTTAGTGGAAAAGGTGGAAAATTTTCTTCAAGGCAAAACAACTCATTAAAGTAGACTGCACACTCTAAAGGAGCCCCAGGGGATTCACAGATGAGGAAAGCACGCTCCCTGAGTACAGACACTCTGCCACAACCTGCCAGGTGGCACCCAGCTCTGCTTGCCAAGCCAAGATTTTTCCAATACCTGCTCTCTCCCAACAGACCCTTCCAGTTCAACCCTGCAGCCCTCCACACCCCTCCCATCCACCACTACACGTAGTCTGAGTAGCAGAGTCATATCTAGGCAGGATGAACAGAATCTTGCTTCAGTGGACATTGACTCAGACAGCCTAAAATGTACAATACCTTTCAGAGACTGCAACTGTAAGATTTGTTGCATTTACAAATTGAAAACTCAAGATATTCCTTCAATAGCATAGAAATAATAGCATTAATAAAAATAGTTAATGAAATAATAAAGATAGGATGTTACTCAACTGCACCCATTGCTATCAAAATCCATGGGTGAGGTCCTTGAAAACACAAAGTTGATCAGAAGTCTTGCTTAGTGCTACTGGTCCTGAACACCAAAATGGGGAGCTACAACTGAGTCCCAAAGGATCAAGCTAGAGCATGAGTTCATCTTTCCTGGAGACAATATTTAGTGCAAGTGATTGCCACTAATGTATGTGGTGAGGATTAGGCAAGAGATGTGATATATTCATCCCAGCTTCATGAATTTGTTGCCTAGAAATTCTGGTAAGTGATTCTTCCATGAAAGTGCCATCCATTCATTCAGCAAATGTCTATGGATTAACTACTATGTGCTAGGCATTGTGATAGGCATTGGGGCTGCAGAGATGAATGCAACACAGTCCCTGGAATAAAAAAAAAAAAACCTTAGCATCTAGAGGGGAAAAGAGATAAAAACAAATAATGATAATATTATCATAAGTTCTATAATAAAGGTATGCTTGGAAATGGAAGGGAATAAGAGGGAAGAGAACTAACATTTATTGAGCACCTGTTATGGTGCTCACACATAACTTTAAACACATAAAAACATATAACCCCAGTGCTTCCCAATCTTTTCCATGACACCACTCATCTAGAAAATGAGAAGAGTCCTAGGACAGACCAGTGCAAATTCAGGAGGTTCCAGCTCCCTATAGAGTGAGGGGAACCACCTTTCAACACATCCTAACCCAATGTGGGATGCATCACTGTGCTCTAGAGCTAAGGAGGAATGCATTGTGTTACACCATTCAAAAGTCACAACTATACCAATGGGGAAAAGAAGACTGCATGAGCTTAAGTAGCTTGTTCAAGGTATCAGAGCTAATTAGAGGTGATATTGAGATTCAAAACCAGGCCTATATTGCTCCAAATTTGTGGGGTTTTCCCTTTGGTCTTACCTTACCTCTGGTTCTGCCTGGGAGAAAGAGGTGCAGCAGTCAGCAGACAGGTCATTGAGTAGTAAACCCAGAGGGGGATCTTGACAAATTGGTGGTATTTAGAGAGAAGGTAAGAAATTCCCAAGCACAGGAAGTCCAAAAATATGGGAACATGAAGTAGGTCAGTCCACATTCACATAGGTTTTTTTCCATATCCCAAGTTAAGGATCATATAATATTATTAATTCATATGTGACAATAATAAAAGAAGATAAATTATTAATAATTACAACACAATTTTACATGCAAGGCTCTCTTGCCATCATCTTTTTTAAAAAAGGCTACGTTGGTCAGGCAGATTAGATTTCCAGGTTTTGTTCCACTTCTTAGGCTAAGAGATGAAGATTAGAATATCAAATGCAGAAAGCATTTAATTAATGCATACAGGAAAGGAAGCGCTGAGTGAGGGGACAAGGAGGATATGGGGAAAATAAAGAGGAGATGGGGGAGTAAGAAGAACATGGGAGCAAGTAAGGAGGAGATGGAGAGCAGTAAGGAGGAGATGAAGGTGTAAGGAGGAAATGGGGTAAAGGAGACAAAGAGTGGAGATGGGGGCTAAGGAGGAGATGGTGGCATAAGGAGGAGATGAAGGACAGTAAGAAGCAGATGGGACATAAGGAAAAGATGGGGCCATATGAGGATGTGGGCATAAGGAGGAGATGGAGGTGAGTATGGAAGAGATGGGGGTGGAAGGAGGAGATGGGGCATAGGAGGATATGGAGGTGAGTAAAAAGGAAATGGAGGGAGAAAGAAGAAGATGGAGACATAAGAAGAAGATAGGGGCTTAGGGAGGAGATGGTGGCGAGTAGGGAGAAAATGGGGACATGAGGAGATGGGGGCATAAGTAAGGAAGATATGGGGGCAAAGAAGGAGATGGAGGTGAAGGGAGGATATGGGGGAGAATAAGGAAGAGATTGGGGCATAGTTAGGAGATGGGGTGAAGAGATGACATGGGAGCATAAGGAGAAAATGGAAAGACATAAGGAGGAGATGGAGACATAAGGAGATGGGAGCATAAGGAGAAGATGGGGCAAAGAATGGAGATGCGGCAAAAGGAGGAAGTGGGGAGAGTAGGAGGAAATGGGGGAGAATAAAAAGGAGATGGGGGTTTAAGGAGGAGATGTGCAATAAGGAGGAGGTAGGGGACAGTAGGGAGGAGATGGTGGTAAAGGGTCAGATGAGGAGAGTAAGGAAGAGATTGGTTGAGTAACAAGGAGATGAGGGCTAAAA
>JAKSZT010054399.1:15493150-15511682 GCA_026826555.1 Tolypeutes matacus
AGAGTAAGGAAGAGATTGGTTGAGTAACAAGGAGATGAGGGCTAAAAGAAGATGGGAGTGAGAAAGGAGGAAATGGGCGTGAATAAGGAGGAGACGCAGGAAAGTATGGAGGAGATTGAAGCACAGGGAGGAGATGGGGGAAAGTAAGGAGGACATGGGGGCATAAGGGAGAAATGAGGGAATAGGGAGGACATGGGGTAATGGAAGCGATGGGGGCATAAGGAAGAGCAGGGCCATAAGGAGGAGATGTAGGTGAGTAAGGAGGAGATTTGCACATACATGTGGTGAGTATGGAGGAGATGAGGGCATAGGCAGGAGATGGGGAGGAGTAAGAAGGAGCTTGGGGAGAGTAAGGAGGGGATGGGGCAAAAGGAAAAGATGGGAAGGGTAATGAGAAGATGGGGCATGGGGAGGAGATGGGGGAAAGTAAGGAGGAGATGGGAGGGAAAGGTGGAAATGGGAAAGAGTAAGGAAGAGATGAGGTTGAGTAAGGAGGATACAGGGGCTAAAAAGGAGATGGAGGAAAGTAAAAAGGAGGTGGGAGTGAGTAAGGAGAAAAAGACACCTTAAAGAGGTGATGGGGTTCATAATGAGGAGTTGAGGGCAAAAGGAGGAGAAAGGAGAGTAAGGAAGAGTAGGTGGTGAGTAAGGAGGAGATAGAGGCATAAGGAAGTGATGGGGATGTAAGGAGATGGGGGAGTATGAAGGAGATAGGGGCATAAGGAGGACATGGAGTTGGGGAGGAAATGAGGGCATGAGGAAGAGATGGGGGAGTAAGCAGAAGATGGAGGAGTAAGGAAGAGAGGTGAACTGGTACCAGCAGAAAGGGACAGAGAAACTCAGAGGTAGTGTGTGGGTGTTGGGGTGCATTGGGGGGTCCCTGAAAGAGAGAGAAAAGCAGCCAGAGACTTCAGAAAGGAGATGAATAAAGGAGACTTTGAAGGATTCTTGCTGTGTTGGACAATTTCCCTCTATCCTTCACCACCCCCTCTAGAGACTTTCTGCCCAGCATAGCATCACCCCCACCCATGCTCTCAGAAGTCCATGTGTGTTCCCTTGAGCTAAATCACCAGGCCAAGAATGGCCTCAAGATAACTCAGTACATTTGGGTTGTACATCCACAAATATGCTATAGAGGCTTGAAGACAGCATGTTGAGTGAAATAAGTCAAACACAAAACAAAAAATACTGTATAATCTCACTGATATGAAATAACTAGAATAAGCAAATGCACAGCATTGGAATTTAGAATATAACTTGCCAGGGGCCTGGATGGGGGTAGGGAAGGGGGCATTACAAGGCTTAAAATGTACAATTTCTATTTGGGATGATGGAAATGTTTTGGTAATGGATGGTGGTGATGGTAGCAGAACATTGTGAATGTCATTAACAGTGATAAATTATATATATTTGAATGTGGTTAAAAGGGGAATTTTTTAACAAATAAATTTTATTGATACTTATTAATAAAGCATAAATCCATCCAAAGTGCACAATCAATGATGTTTGATATAATCACATAGTTGTGCACTATCACTTCAATCATTTTTAGAGCATTTTCATTATTCCAGTAATAATAATAATAATAATAAACAAAACCCAACCAAACGAACAAAACTCATCAACCCTCAATCTCTCTATGCTTTCCCTTCCATACATAGCTACTATTCTGTTTCCTTCTCTCTAGTATATTTGTATTTATATTTTCTAAAACAGTCTTATATATGCAATATCACCCATTTTCGTATTTTACATGAGGTTCCCCTATGTTATACAGTCCCATGTTACATTTTTTAGCTTTCCTTCTAGTAACATACAAGTCCTTAGACTTTCCCTTTCAACTACTGTCATACCCATATAATAGCTCTACTAGTCACAAACACCATGATGTGCTCTCACCATTTCCATTCATTTCCAAAGATTTACAAACAACATTTTAACCAATTCTACACAGAATAACCCTCAGCTTTCCACTCTCTACCCTCATTCTATTTTCTGGTGACCTATATTCTAATTATTAATTCCATGAGTTTACATAATGTGCAATCATACAGTATTTGTCCTTTTGTGTCTGGCTTCCTTCACTCCACATAAGGTCCTCCAGGTTCATCCATGTTGTCATATGCTTCATGACTTCTTTCTTCTTATTGCTGCATAATATTCCATCGTGCGTATACACCACAATTTGTTTATCTATTCAGCAGTTGATGGACACCCGGATTGTTTACAACTTTTTGCAATAGTGAATAACACCACTATGAACACAGATGTGCAGATGTCTGTTTGTGTCACTGCTCTCAGTTCTTCTGGGTATACACCTAGTAACGATATTGCCAGGTCATATGGAAAGTCTATATTCAACTCCCTTATGAACTGCCAAACAATCAACCACAGTGGCTGTACCATTCTACATTCCCACCAACAGTGAATAAGTTTTCCTACGTCTCCACATCCTCTCTAACATTTACAGTTTTCCGACTTTTTAATAGCGGCCAGTCTAATAGGTGTGAAATGATATCTCATTGTAGTTTTGATTTGCATTTCCCTAATCACTAGTGATGTTGAACATTTTTTCATCTGTTTCTTCACCATTTGTATTTCTTCTTTGGACAATTGTCTTTTCAAGTATCTTGCCCATTTTTTAATCGGGTAGTTTGCCTTTCTATTGTTGAGTTGTATGATCTCTTTGTATATAATATTTTCTCCCATTGAGTCAGCTGCCTTTTCACCCTTTAGACCAGGGGTTCTTAACCAAGGGTCCATGGAAAGAATTCAGGGTGTCTGCAAGCTTGAATTGAAAATTCAAAAAAACATTATTCTTGTGGGGTCGTGTTGGTGTGGGTGTGATATATTTATGAAATAATACACAGTATAGTGTGGACTTAGTATAATTTTTATTTTCATGTAGCGTGTTCTGAACACAGTGGATAACTACCTGCAAAAAGTTTGGTAAGAATGGCAGAGGTGGGAAAACTCGAATTTCTAAATGTTTGCTGAAAATGACCGTTTGAACGGTTGAACAATATTAGGTTATCGGGTATTGAAATTATGGGAAAATTGTAAAACATAATTTTGAATAATCCTAAAGTTTAATTTAAAGACATGCTGATGTTATTTGTCATAAAATATCTGCTTTTACATTCTGAGAAGGGGTCTGTGGTTTTCACTGACTGGCAAAGGAGTCTGTGGAACAAAAAGTTAAGTACCCCTGCTTTAGACAAAGGCCTTTGAGGTGCAAAAATTTTGAGGAGGTCCCATTTATCTATTTTTTCTTTTGTTGCTTATGCTTTGGTATAAGGTTTAAGAAACTACTACCTACCACAAGATCTTGAAGATATTTTCTTAAACTTTCTTCTAGGAGTTTTATGGTTGTCGCTTTAAATTTAGGTCTTTGATCCACTTTGAGTTACTTTTTATATAAGGTGTGAGATAGGGATCTTCTTTCTTTCTTTTGGATATGGATATGGATATCCAGTTCTCCCAGCACCATTTGTTGAATAGACTGTTCTGGCCCAGTTGGGAGGGCTTGATAGACTTGTCAAAAATCACTTAACTGTAGATGTGAGGGTCTATTTCTGAGTTTTCGACTGGGTTCCATTGGTAAATCTGCCTGTCTTTATGCCAGTACCATGCTGTTTTTACCACTGTAGCTAAGCAATATGATTTAAAATCAGGAAGTAAGAGTCCTCCAACTTTGTTCTTCTGTATTAGGACATTTTCGGCTATTTGAGGCCCCTTACCTTTCCAAATAATTGTGATAATTGGCTTTTCCAATTATCAAATTGGCAAAAAAATTCCAATTGGGAAAAAAGTCTGTTGGGATTTTTATTGGGATTCATTGAATCTGTAAATCAGTTTGGGTAGAATTGGCATCTTATTGATATTTAGTCTTCCAATCCATGAACATGAAATGTCCTTCCATTTATTGATGTCTTCTTTAGTTTTGTTTAGCAGTGTTATATAGTTTTCTGAACACAGGCCTTTTATGCCCTTGGTTAAGTTTATTCCAAAATATTTGATTTTTTTAGTCTCTATTATAAATGGAATATTTTTCTGATTTCCTCCTCAAATTGCACATCAGTAATGTATACAAGCACTATTGATTTTTGTGTATTAATCTTGTATCCTGACACTTTGCTGAACTTGTCTGTTAGTTCTAGTAGCTTTGTTGTGGATTTTTCAGGATTTTCTAGATATAGGATCATATCATCAGAAAATAGTGAAAGTTTTACTTCTTCCTTTCTTATTTGGGTGCCTTTTATTTCTTTACCTAGCCTAATTCCTCTAGCTAGAACCACTAGCACAATATTGAATTACAGTGATGACAGTGGGCATCCTTGTCTTATTCCTGATCTCAGAGGGAAAGCTTTCAGTCTTTCACCATTGAGTACAATGCTAGCTGTAGGTTTTTCATATATGCAGTTTACTATATTGAGAAAGCTTCCTTCTACTCCTATCTTTTGGAGTGTTTTTATCAAAAAAAAGGATGCTGTATTTTGTGAAATGCCTTTTCTGCATCATTCGAGAGGATCAGTGATTTTTCTTCTTCATTTTACCAATGTGATTTATTATACTAATTGATTTCCTTGTTTTGAACTATGCTTGCATACCTAGGATAGTGGTGAATGGTACTTTTAATGTGTTTTTGGATTTGGTTTGCAAGTATTTTGTTGAGGACTTTTGCATCTATTGTCGTTAGAGATATTGGTCTGTAATTTTCTTTTTTCGTAGCATCTTTATCTGGTTTTGGTATTAGGGTGATGTTGGCTTCATAGAATGAGTTTGGTAGCGTTCTTTCCTGTTTAATTTTTTGGAAGAGCTTGAGCAAGATTGGTATTAGATCGTCTTTGAATGATTGGTAGAATTCACCTGTGAAGCCATCTGGTCCCAGGCTTTTCATTTTTGTTGAGGTCTTCTATTTCTTCTAGGGTCAGTGTAGGTGGTTTGTGTATTTCTAGGAATTTGTCCTTCTTGTCTACATTGTCTAGATTTTTGGCATACAGTTGCTCATAGTATCCTCTTATAATCTCTATTATTTCTGAGAGGTCAGCGGCAATGTCCCCCCTCTCATTTCTGATTTTATTTAGTTGCATCTTCTCTCTTTTTTTCTTTGTCAGTCTAGCTAAGGGTTTGTCGATTTTGTTGACCTTCTCAAAGAACCAACTTTTGGTTTTGTTGATTCTGTCTATTGTTTTTTTTTCTCAATTTCATTTATTTCTGCTCTGATCTTTACTATTTCTTTCCTTCTGTTTGGTTTGGGATTAGTTTGCTCTCTTTTTCTAGTTCTTCCAGGTATGCAGTTAGATCTGCAATACTATCTCTTTCTTCTTTTCTAATGTAAGCATTGAGGACTATAAATTTCCCTCTCAGCACTGCCTTTGTGGTGTCTGATAGTTTTTGATATGTTGTGTTCTCATTTCCATTCATTTCAAGTTATTTGGTGAATTCTCTTGAAATTTCTTCTTTGACCCATTGATTATGTAAGAGTGTGTTGTTTACTCTCCATATATTTATGGCTTTTCCTTTTTCTGTCTATTATTGATTCCCAGCTTCATGCCATTATCATCAAAGAAAGTGTTTTGTATAATTTCAATCCTTTTAAATTTATTGAGACTTGTCTTATGACCCAACATATGGTCTATCTTGGAGAAGAAATCATGAAGGCTTGAAAAGAATGTATATCCTGCTGTTTTGGGGTGTATTGCTCTATAGATGTCTGTTAGTCTAGTTCATTTATCATATTAGTCAAGCTCTCTGTTTCTTTCTTTATCCTCTGTCCAGATGTTCTATCCAATACTGAGAGTGGTGTATTGAAGTCTCCAACTATCATTAGAGACATCTATTTCTCCCTTCAGTTTTGCCATGTGTGACTAATATATCTTGGGGCAATCAGGTTAGGTGAATAAATATTTATTATAGTTAATTCTTCTTGGTGAGTTTCTCCCTTTATTAATACATAATGACCTTCTTCCTCCCTTATAACAGTTTTGTATCTAAAATCTATTTTGTCTGATATTAGTATCATTACTACAGCTCTTTTTTGGTTACTGTTTGCATGGAATATCTTTTTCCAGCCTTTCACTTTTAACCTGGTTGTGTCCTTACATCTGAGGTGAGTCTCTTGTAAGCAACATATAGATGCTCATATTTTTTTAATCCATTCTGTTAATATATGTCTTTTGACTGGGGAGTTCAAGCCATTAACATTCAATGTTATTACTGTAAAGGCATTACTTACTTCATCCATTTTGTCCTTTGGCTTTCTGTTGTCATATCATACTGTTGTCTGTCTTTTTATCAAAAGCAGAAATTTTAGGTTGTATATATGGCACTAGAATAAACTTTCAAAAAAATACTTTAGGGGCTCAGACACAATACTACTATAACACTGTGCTAGACATGAAGAGTGCAATGAAGAAAATGGCCCTGCCACCTAAGAGCTCACAGTGGATTGGAGAAGTCAGCCAGGAAGCAGAGGATTTTATTATGGGGTGAGGTTCAGGGACATCAGGAACCATCCTTGATATCTTTCCCTCACAATCCACATTTAATCCACTGATGGACATTTGGGTGGTTTCAACCTTTTGGTTATTGTAAATAATGCTGCTATGAACTTTCACGTACAAGTTTCTATATGGACATATATCTTCATTTCTCTCAGGTATATATCTAGAAGTGGAATTGTGGGGTCATATGGTAACCTTATGTTTAAGTTTTTGCATACACTCTAAATTTTACTTTTTAGATTTAGTTGTATTCTACCCTCCATACCTCTGCTGGAATATAAGGTCCATGTCAGTAACAACTTTCCTCAGTTTTGTGCACTGTTTATCTCCCATGTTTAAAATACAGATGCTCAATAAAAATTTCTTGAATAGATGACCTAATAAATATTCAGAGGCCTGACAGTGAAGAAACATTTAGCACTCAGGAAACTGCAAGCAGTTTAAGTGTGACTCAGTTGTGGGGTACTAGAAATGTGAAGGTCGAGGGCCAGATTAGAGAAGTGAGAAACAGTTGTGGAAAAGTTTGGACCTTGTTCTGAGGTCAAAGGGAAGCATTAAGAAATTTTAATCAGAGAGAGAACTATATCGGGAGGTAGGGAAGTTTCAGTTGCAAATTATGGAATTCTAGCTCAAATCAGCCTAAGCAAGACAGGATTTTCTTGGTTCACAGAACTTTTAAGTTCAACATGAAGCACCTGTTTCACATCTCTCTCTCTCTCTCTCTCTCTTTGGTTGTCTCTCTCTGTCTTTCTCTCTGCACTTCTTACCCTCCTCCTCTTTCTCTCCCTCTTCCTTCCTCTCTCTCCATCTTCTGGCTTTGCTTACTAAGCCAGCTCTATCCTCAGTCAAGCTCTGTCCCGGCGGTGGCAAAAATGGCCAATGGAAGTTCCAGGACTGAATTGTCCTTTCAGCCAGTGTGTCCAGAGCAAAGAGAGCTGCTGCTGCTTCTCCACACTCCCAGAGATATTAACAGTGTCTCTGATGGGCCCCAACAAGATCCAAGTCCCATGGCAGGGACACCATCCAGCCTGCTGTGCAGGGATGTGTCCAAGTAACTGAGGATCCCACCAGAATCCTATGAAATGTTGTCATGTTGGGGTGCATGTGTGTGTGTGTGTGTGTGTGTGTGATGGGGTGATGAGGAGGTAACAGTACCCAAAAAGAAAAGAGGAAGTTTATTAGCAGAAGAGGGGGAAGGGTGTTGGACAGATGACATTCTCAGGGTCCACTTCAGGAACCTTATGGAACTGTGTAAAGGAGTTTCACTGCATGGACAGAAGACAGGATGGAATGGGCAGGGGGGAAGAATGGAAGCGTAAAGTAATTGATGGAAAAATGAAGGTGGAGGGAATGAGATGAATGGAGGGACAATAAGGAGTATGGGGCACAGGACTTAGGGATAGGTAAGATGTAAACAGTGGTCCACCATACCCCCTCAAGTTTGGGGGACTTGAGATAATATCATACCTTTCATCAAAATAAGGATAATGGAATAGAAACAGGCTTGGTCAGATGGCTTTGGTTTTCTGATTAATTACACCCTTAACACACAGTCAGACTTAGTTTTAATTTAAGTCAAAAAGATACGACTGAAAGTTGTAATCAGTAAAAGATACTGTCATTAGAGCTGCTATAAAAAGCATCTAAGACAAAGTTTCCTTTTCTTTGAGGTTTGAGATCTAACACAGACAACAATGAAGAACATCCTGGGAGTACATAAACAAAATTTAAGTTTCTTTTTAAACTTTACATATATATATGTATGCCTCTGGACCTATATATACATACATACAAATATGTAGCCTAATAAAATGTAGTACAGATATCAAATAGTGCCTCAAATTAAAAATGGTTATAAGTTATCATTTTGTCAGTTAATAGGTAAACTCTTTTTAGAGAAAATGGGATAATTAAATATGTTTAATTAAAGAAATAAGAATAGGTTAGCTGAAAGCAGGGATACAGTAAGGGATAAACATTGGGGATATTAAGATGAATGAGAGATGGATGGATGGATAGATAGATAAATAGATAATAGATGATAGTTCATAGATAGATTGAGTGATTGATTGATTGATAGTTGATAGATAAACTGATAGATAACAGATAGATAGATGATAGGTAGTTTATAGATTGATTGATAGATGATAGTAGATAGATAGATAGATAGATAGATAGATAGATAGATAGATAGATAGATGAATGATAGATGATAGATATATATAAATTGATAGAGATGATAGTTTATAGATTGATTGATTGATAGATGATAGATGAATAGATAGATGAATGATAGATGATAGACAGATAGATAATAGATGATAGATAGATGGTAGATAGATAGATAGATAGATAGATAGATAGATAGATAGATAGATAGATTGATTGATAGAGATTCGTTTTTTGTGGCTGACATAATAGTTACCCCAGACTAGGTGCTTTAAAATAACAGAAACTTGTTCTCTTACAGTTCTGGAGGCCAGAAGTCTGACATCAAGGTGTCAGAAGGGCCATGCTTCCCCTGCAGGCTTTAGGAGAGAGTCATTCTTTGCTTCTTTCAGCTTCTGGTAGCTCCAGGATTCCCATGGCTTGTGGCCACCTTACTCCAATCTTCTCCATGGTCACCCTGCCTCCGCCTCTTTTCTGTGCCTCTCTTCTCCATGTGTCTTTTATAAGGACACTCGTCACTTGTTTTAGGGTCCACTCAGATAATCCGGATTATCTCATCATCTCGAGAGCCTTAATTACATCTGCAGATACTTTGTTTTCCAATCAAAGTCACGTTCACATAATTGGGAGATTAGGATGCAGACATGTTTTGGGGCACCACCATTCAGCTTTCTACAGGTAGAGATAATAGATAAAGCTTCCATTTATATATCAGTTTATTTAATTGGACCCAATGTCCAATTTTACTTTTTCCTTTTCCTTTGTTGCATAACGATTGCAACTTAAGAGACTGCGAGTCGCCAGTGTTAGTTTTGCTGTATCATTTTGGGCCACAGGCTCACACAAGACTACGTTTTTAAAAAGATGATTGTCGAACCAGATGCCAGAACTTCTCATGAGACACTCTATAAATCAAACCAAGAGCCCCTCAGATTATGTTTTAAGAAGGACAGTCCTACAATAAAAATGCTATGTGTCGTTTCCCCTCAGCCTTCCACAGGCACCCAAAAACCCCACCACAGGTGAGCAGACAGGGTTCAGAGACCTGTCCAGGTAGAGGCAGGAATCCGTCTTTCAGCCAA
Source organism: Tolypeutes matacus (assembly GCA_026826555.1). Classification (NCBI taxonomy): domain Eukaryota; kingdom Metazoa; phylum Chordata; class Mammalia; order Cingulata; family Chlamyphoridae; genus Tolypeutes; species Tolypeutes matacus. Next base: position 15,502,908 of record JAKSZT010054399.1, read on the forward strand.
GAAATCACCTTGCCCACAACCCCAAAAGCAGGAGGAGCAAAGGATCCAAGGGACACAGTTGACCACAAAAGGCGTGTGCAAGGAAAAGGGATTTCTATAAGGGTATCCCATTTCTTTCATCTTCCATTCCTCATCGCTAAAAGAAAAACTCAAGAAACCAAAAATAAATAATTTGTTTGGGGCCAGTGGGAGCGGAAGTCTGGAGATTTTTCTATTTGATTTCCAAAACGCAGAGAACCAAAAGAAAACTCCTGATTTTCTCTGTCTCCCAGATTTTATGCCGGAGCGGAAGTTTATTTCACCACTTTCAATGAAAGCATGTTAAATAGTGACCCGGTTGGCATAAGGCAGCATGCCCAGAAGAAAGTGAAAAGAGTAAAGAGGGCTGGAAAAGTAAAAGGAAAGAAAAACGGAGAGAAGTTTTTAGCAGGAAAATATTTCAACTTTTTAAAAAAAATTCATTTAAACCACATTTATAATATCTCTGTAGCCGTGTCAGTACTTGACACAGTTATGAATGCAAACCCTCAGCAGTCCTTCTTGTTTAGGAGCCATCCCAATATCCGTTTTATATCTGCTTGTTTGGGAAAGTTTCTGTCTCATTTTACTTTTCACTTTATGCAAATACCTTTTTGGTTTTTCAAGTGTGGCTTTTTTTTTTTTTTTAGCATAGATGATGGATTCAAGTAGTTCTATCTCTAATCATACACTGATGGACATAACCAAATTCAATGAAAAATTAAGGAAATGCTCCAAGTGAAAACAATATCTTTATTTTTTGTTTTGTTTTTTTCCTGATATTTCAGACACAGAAATTTTTAACTCCAATAATCTCTACAAATATCTCAATATTTCATTTTTACTTTTGTGTTTCTGTTGAAATCTTCCTTACTTAAAAAAAAAAATCTTACAATACAGCATTCCTTTGAATAAAAATATCATTGATAGGTCAGACTCATGCAGGAAATAAAGTTAGCTAGGACTAGTATTATTCACTTATACTTACAGTTTAATACCATATTATTAAATTCTCAGTTCTATTATTAAAATGACATTTATGTCCTGTCCAACTGTCTGAACACAAAAATCCATTCCTAAGAAACTAAATGTCTAAATGCAGAATAAACTATAATTCCTAGAATTAATTGCTTCTATTATTCAACAAAAATATAAAGTATAATGTAAATGGTAAATGTTGAGAACAGCTGGAAAATATTGCCCTCTTGATAGAAGTTACCTTAATTGTGAAATAATTCCCAAACCAGGAAATCATTGTTTAAATTTGCTTTTCTGTCCCCTGGGCAATATTTTACTATTCCATGTCTAACTAATAAAGGTAACCCCAGCTGTTTATTTACAATTACATCTGTCAGTTGTCAAACCAATAAAATACATAACATCTATTATTTATCACAAGAAATATGTGGTGGTGTTATAGACATACGTGGTAGTATTTCTATGTATTTTATAGGTTCTGCAACCAATACTGAATCTCTAAACATCTAAGACAGTTTCTGCTCTAAGGGCACCATTTCCAGCTGTTAAATTAAACATTAGTCACTTCTTTTGTAAGATTTTTCATGTAATATGTGTTATAACTATATGTTTAATTCATATTCTACTCATTCATCCATCAAGTACCTAGTGGGTGCCAGGTGCTATGTCAACTCCAAGGGATAAATAAGATGATCTTACCATTTAAGAAGGACTTTATGTGTCCTTCTTTTGGATGGTGTAGCTATCAGATATTGAACTCTTGAGAAAGGGGCAACAAGGTTATAACTGCCCAACTTTTAGTTTAATTATCATTTTAAACAGAAACCTCTTTACCCAGAAGTTCACAAGGCCAATTACCAAAACTAAAATAAAATTATAGGGAGCAGATGTGGTTCCAGCAGTTGAGCACCTGCTTCCCACAGGGGAGGCCCCAGGTTTGGTTCCTGGTGCCTCCTAAAAACAAAAAACCAACTTGGGAGCCAATGTGGCTCATTGGTTGGGGGTTGGCTTCCCAAACACAAGGTCCTGGGTTTCATTCCTGGCCCCACTACCTCAAAATTTAATTAATTAATTAATTAATTAATTATAATAATAGTTATAGAAACATGGTTTGAAGAACATCACAGGAAGCAGAAGAATCTAGATAATAGAATTAGGTTGTGTCAGCAATTAGCAACCTGACTTGTCCAATAGACACCCACAGCCAAACCATCCTGGGGCCGAGGTGTCAGAGTGGTTCTCTGAGCTGAACAACATAATTGGCACTTCCTTAGTATTAGTTAGATGCAGATGAGATATTCTTAAATGTAAATATATGAGACTGTTAATACATTTTTCAGCAGTTTTTTTTAAACTTTTTTATTTTGAAATAAGTTCACTTATAAGACAGTTGCAAAAATAATACAAACTCATACAGAAAACTCCAACATACCCACCCCCAGATACCCAGATCCACCAATTTGAACATTTCACCATGTTTGCTGTGTCATTCTATGTATCTATGTATGTATCTGTGTATGTATCTATGTATGTATGTATGTATGTATGTATGTATGTATCTATCTATCTATCTATCTATCTATCTATCATCTATCTATCATCTATCTATCCGTCATCTATCTATATCTATCTATCATCTATCATCTATCTATCTATCTATCTATCTATCTATCTATCATCTATCTATCCATCATCTATATATATTTATCTATCATCTATCTATCTATCTATCATCTATCTATCCATCATCTATCTATATTTATCTATCATCTATCTATCTATCTATCTATCTATCTATCTATCTATCTATCTATCTGTCTGTCTATCCACCCATCCATCTACCCACCTGTTCATCCAGCCATCCAGCCATCCATCAATCTGCCAATACATTTTTAAAAACTTTTTATCATGAAAAATTTCAAACATGTATAAAAAAAGAGAGAATGTTAACATTTTCTTCTATCCAGATCTTGTTTTTTAAAATTGCCCCTGGGACCTACCTATTTCAGGGAAAGATGAAATTTGTACTTATCTTTGCTGGATTATATAAGATTAGCACATAACCCATCTGGCTGATATGCCTATGACCCAGTATTTGCACAGTTGTGTACTGTGGGAATCAGAAATGAATAAAGCCATGCTGAACCTATTGTAATGAACAAACCCAATAGTACTGATAATGAAGGTGAGCTGGTTGTGATACAAATACACACAAAAGATTTAGCCTTGTATTTGAAGAAAATAAACCGGATCAATGGGTGGAAAAGGGAACTTATTCATCAAGGATATGGTAAATTATAGTTCATTCCAATAAAAGCCCTCCATGAAGCTGAGGTTAGCAGTGCCTGCCCAGCAGCTGAGAACCAGGAAGCAACTCAACAAGTTTAAAAAGCATTTGGTGGACTCTAGACAAGCTAACTAACATTCTGCAGAAAACTGACCCCAAAAAGTGTCAAATTATTGCTCCAAAAAAGTTTGGTCCCATCAAAAATTGATAAGAAAGAGGGAGAGAGGGAGGGTGGAAGGAAGGAAGGAAAGAAGGAAGGAAGGGAGGAAGGAAGGGAGGGAGGGAAAGAGAGAGATAAGGGAGGGAGGGACGGAGGGAGGGAGGGAGGGAAAGAGAGAGAGAAAAGGGAGGGAGGGAGGGAAAGAAAGAAAGAGAGAGAGAAAGAAAGAAAGAGAAAAAGAGAGAAAGTTTCACATTCATCTATTTTTTTTAAAATTCTCTCTCACAAAATGTCATGGCATAGTAAGTCCTCCTACCACAAAATCTCAAAGATAATGTGTAAGCAGTTTTGTTTTCAGTCTCACATTCCTGAAATGAATACAGGAATCAAAACATCTGCTACATGCATGTGAGACCTTGAGCACACACCTCCCCAGACTTTCAGAGATGAATGCATTCTTAGCCAAAGAGCATGTGAATTACCTTCCCTTCTCCTAGTCATGTCATTCTCCATAGCAGGAAAATGTATCATGTATCATATCATTTACCCCAAACCAATTTTTCCAAGTTTCACGGTCATCATCTCCCTCATTCCTGGAACAGAACAGTCTTGCAAAGTTTTCCAACAGTAATTCATACTTGGGGCCTGCCAGTCACTTCCTGGACAAGGTTGTCTTGACAACCAGTACCTGATTTCTTGACACTTCAATCTATTTAATGAGATGGTGCTGCCCAGCAGTGTGGATGGATGAAAGAGAAGGGTTCATATGCAGCCTCAATTATCTCCCTCTGACTATTCAGGAAAGGCAGAAGTAATTGGGATAATGGTTTTTGTGGGGGGAAAAAATGAAAATTAGGAAGCCAGGAACTAAACATGAAACTGGCCACATGTTAAAATACGTCCTTCTCTTAAGGCACCAGGATGGGGGAGGGGGTGGAGGGAATGTTAAGAAGAAGTGGGCCAGGAATGAATTAGGGTGGCTAGCTTTGTCCTTCATCGGCCCAGCGCTGGCTCATTTCCTGGACCTTTCAATCTATCTTCATTTTTCTGGCAGTTGACATTTGCCTGCAACAAGGCTTTCCTAAAATGATACGATTCAAGAATGTCTTCTATTTACATTATGAGATTCAACACAGCCCTTATTTCTTAATTCAAGTAAGTATAGACATCTTAAACTTCTCATTTTTTACATAAAGCAATATTCCATACCCTGATTAAAGACTATAACTGTTGGATTCCTTTTGCCTGGTTCATTTCAATACCCTGTGCTCCTTCAGAGAATTAGTAGTTTCCTTTTCTAAAAGAAAGAATAATAGAGAAGAGAGGGCAGTGAGCCTATGACTTTAGTAGGGAATGGTTGGCAAATTTAGAATAGCTGTCAAAAGATAAAATGTCCTTTCTAAAAGGGTTGGCAATAATCAGATGATGATCACTTTACTCGTCCAATTGGGTTGGTTTACTTTCCTCAGTGAAGTTTCTATCTTCATTTTGGGAACTGCAAAGAGTGTCCCAAAGAGTACTTCCTTTATTTAAAAAAAATGAATGTCAATTTTTGCTTCAATTTGGGGAAGCTTTTTCTATCAAAATTAGACATATCTATTTATATAATTACTTGATACTTTTGCTACTGAAAAATTTTAGCAAAGTTAGGAGCTTTTTTTTTAACCTAAGGAAAAATATTGTTAGGATATTTGCCCCTACCCTCCCAATTCATCTCCTTCTCATTCCGTATTCATTATTTCCTAAATCAAAGACAAGATGTATTTCATACTTTAATCGTACATTTGAGGGATTCGGGCACCTTTTTTTTTTTTTTTTTGGCTGTGTTAGAACCTCATCTACTCTCAGCTCTGTTCTTAAACTAATTGATTCCTTAACGTGGCTGAACTATTCATGTATAGAAGCATGTGTATGTGTGGGATATCTACATCCCCAGGTATTTTGCCATGTAGACAGAACCTAGGCTTTATCTATTCGATTTGCTTGCCCTAAAGGCTTTATCTATTCGATTTGCTTGCCCTAAAGGTTCATTGGCCCTGAGCTGTGCTGCACTGCTCAGATTTTCCACTGACTAAAGCTATTGGGAAAGCCATTCACACCGGCTTTGCTGTCTGCAGAGGGGAACAAGAGACTTTCTAACTCCAGCTCAGCAGAGCATGGCCAGAACATGTGTATAATACATGACGCAGACTGCAGGCTGGGCTCGGGGCCAGGGGAGCACACGGACAGGGAGCTCTTTCTACTTGCCCAAGCGCTTTCCTGGGCTCCCACGCCTGCCCTCCTACAGCAATCGGCTTTTCCATAGTGGAGGCTGCCCTGCCTTACTCCAGCGTAGCCAAGTAAGAAGCATGAGAAGGGTCGACTCACTCTGCCACTCCTTCATTTATTCCTCTATTCAAGTAACGTCATTGAGGACCTAATGGGTGCAGCCTGACATAGTAGGGGGAACACAGTGAGCAAAACAAAAATGCAGTCCCTGCCTTCATACCCCTGCAGTACAAAGGAGAGACAGACATAAACACATGCTTACATGACAGGCAGTTGAGAAATGAACACTACAAGAAGTGCAGTGCAGTAGGAGAGTAACATCGTGTGTTTCCTGTGGCTCTTCCCCAGTGTTAAATCTTAAAGCCAGCCTGGCACCTGATGTGCAAAATAGTCTACGTTGCTGCAATGCGGGAGAAAGCATTGAGAAAACCGGCCGGATGGAGCACTGTCTGCAATTGTCTTGCCTTTTCTGCTACCCGAGGCTCCATTACTAAATTCTAGTCTTGTTTAGAATTCTGTCCCTCTCACTGATTTGATGAGTAATAATGCTTTACATATATACAGTACATAGGATTTTTTTTTTTTTTTTTAAGTAAAGGATCATTTATTAAGCAGGACAGGCATAATGCCTAATAACAATGGTAACTCAGACACAATTACAACTCTCATTAAGAAACAATTGTATTTGACTGACATATATACTCCAAAACAAACTGTTTGCCCTTTTTTTTTTTTAATTAATTAATTTTTTATTGTGGGTAAAAATCAAAATTTTCACAATACATATCACTATTTGTAAAATGATATATAAATATATATGCATATATGTGCATTTGCTTACAAAAATGTTATTTGTATATATATAAACATATTTTAAGAGGTGCTTAGATTACCCAAAACATTACACGGAACCCACTGGGATTCCCATGTTGCCCACCTCCATATTAGTAAAAGGAGTAATCTCTCAAGAAGAGAGAACAATCATCAACATTTACGCACCTAACCGGGGTGCCCCAAAATACGTGCGGCAAACTGTGGGTACATAGGATTTTAAAGCAATTTCATACGCCCAGTCAGGTGCTTTAAATCCTTTTACTTTTTTTATTTTTTGAAATACAGCAGGATATTAACTAATTGTCTATTTTATCTTCACAAGCACCCCGTGAAATAGAAAAGATCTGGATTATTTTGTAGATAAAGAAGGGAAATTTCAAGTAGGGCATTAGCTCAAGACTACACTAAAGTGGGAGCTATTGTACCAGACACCTCTCTGCTTGAAGTGCATTGGGTTTTGCTAGAAAAACTTTATGTTTGCATAACTTGACCGCTAGTGACAATCATTCATTCACTTTTCTTCCCTTATTTTTAATAAGGTTGAGCAAGAGAATACTGAAGAAGGACCAAGTTATAATGTGAATATTTAAATACAAATTTATGGAGGAAGAAAAACAAATGCATTGAAAGATAACTTAGAAAATGTAATAAGAGGAAGATTGACACAGAGGAAAATGTGTGTGGAGAAGTAAGAGGCAGTGGTGTAAAGAAAAAAGTGATGAAGTCACAAGGAATTGTTCGGAGAAGAAACATATCAGTCTCAGAAATTGCTAATATAATATGATGAGAAATGTATAAGGGGAAATGATTTAAAAATACAAATGTATATTTTACATCACCTGAGAGGGGAAAAAACAAATACTTCATTCCCTTCATGGGCACATACCTTCTTTCTATCTATAAGGTTATAAATTCATTCACATGGATCCATTTTCTCCCACAACTCGTGATTTCATTGAGACGTTAGCTGTATGAAGAGCTGTTTGGTCCATTACAAGGGGCACTATTGGGTTTGTGGTTGAGACCCCATGACCTCTGGCTGCCTTGACATTTTTCATAAAGTTCTATCCCGAATACACATACTGAGGCAGAGAATTAGATTGAGATCCACTGCAGTTATCTCAAAATTAAGGACCCAGTCAAACAAATAGCTCTTAAAGCAGGGGTTCTTAACAAGGGGTCTTGTGAGCTTGAATTGAAATTTTAAAAAACACAACATTATTCTTGAGGGGAAGTGTTGGTGTGGGTGTGATATACTTATTAAATAATACACAGTATAATGTGGACTCAGTAAGGGGTCTGTGGTTTTCACCTGACTGGTAAAGGGGTCCATGGAACAAAAACAGTTAGGAACCCTGCCTTAAAGGAAGGTATCATCCCAAGAGGTTCTTATTGCAAACAACTTGGTCGCAGACCACTTGTCAAATGAGTTCACTGCCTGGCCCACCTCAGAGGGTGGCAGGGGAAATTAAATAGAATTATATACTTATATTTGCCATTCATTTGTTTTCAACTATCATCATCCTCATTGCTATCAGCACCAATGTATTACAAAACACCAGATAACTTCTGCAGTGATATTTTTAGCTCTAATATTTTTAATATTTTAGATGAATTTGTGCATGTCTTGTTGATACCAACCTTTTATAGGCTGACCAAAATTTATGGCTTATTAAATTGTTGGTTTAATTTGTGCTTCCTTACAAAAATCCACCACAAGATCCAGGAATATCCTTATGTTCCTTTTTCATAGCTTGGTCTACCTTTCAGCACCTCCACAAACCCAATACTTTATTAAGGCTTATCATCTCCAGATCTCCTAACACAGAGTAGCTACTCGATGGATATTGCAAGAAGGAATGGACAATTTTACATAACTGGCTCGGTGTATTTACTGTTGTAAAGGAGAATATTTAAGGAACTAGTTGCCTCTATGGTGTTACAGATCCTCTGGAATTATATGCATTTTAAGAGAGGACTTCCTCATGAACTCGTTGTTCAAAACCCAGAGGAACAACTCCAATATAGGACAAGACCACCTCTGGAAGTGCTGGATCTGGGGTCAAGTTTGGGAAAGACTGTTTATGCTGACCTCCTGCGAGAAATGAAGATGCTGACACGTGCCACATAACACAAATTTGACAATCTTTAAATCTGACAGTGACCATAGAGACTTTCTCTCCCCTTCCTTCCTTCCTTCCTTCCTTCCTTCCTTCCTTCCTTCCTTCCT